>JAJEJO010000538.1:183411-198194 GCA_020662805.1 Glaucomys volans | reverse complement strand
AAAGAGTGAAAGAAAGAAAAAAGAAAAAAAAAATGGCAGTTTTGATTTGGGATGCTTCCTTGGTTGCAGTTATTGTAGTCCTGAATAGAAAGCAGACTTTGGAGACTGGTAAGGTTGAACCCTAACACTTCTTCTGATCTGGGAAAATACATCATTAAAAAATGATTTGGGGAGCATCCGTTTTTTCCTTATTAAGTTATGATGTTGCTTGAAAAGTGGGAATCCTTTTAGGGATGCAATCTAGGAAAGTTTCCTAGGCTTCTTCAAAGGCAGAAACCCCACTTGATGTGGACTAAGTTGATGGTGTGTGTCTTTATGGTGGCTGGACCTTAATGTCTTAATTTCTTTTCTGAGGGTCTGGAGTTACTATCATGACTATTAAGGAAGCCTCTGGCTTATAATATAAGCTCTGATGTCCAAGGTCGTGATGCTTCCTCTATGGAAGAAGAAAGCCTCTTCTGGTGCTTTTCTTACCAGTCATCTCTGAAGCTGATTAGGTGCCTACAGCTCTGTACACATTGATGGCCTTTCCAAAGATCATTCTTTGTACTTGGCCTTTGTGTACTTTGCTTATAGAATTAGGATAAAATGGATACTGATTGCAGCTCCAGTCTTGAGTACAATCTCCTGTTGGTGAGAACATGAGTTTTTCTTTGGTCTTGCTTTCTTCCATCTCCTGTCTTCAGCGCTATCTCTAGTTCAGTCTTCCCCATGCCTGGCCATGCCTGCCCATGCCTGCTTGGCCTTTCACATTCATTTTCTCTTGTTACTCTAACTGACTTCAGGAGGCAAGAAGGGTTGGAAGTAATGGCAAATCACTGTTGACTCTAGAGATCATGGAAGGTTTCAGAAGCGGTGAGCCTTGAGTCAGAGCTTTCAGTGTAAGTCTTACTACAGTTGATAGGAGAATTTTTCCCATGTAGAGCAGTGGGGAGGAAGCAGGGGCATTTAGAGCATTCTGGTTGAACTAGGAAATTGGTGAGGCAGAGTATGAAGAGGTAACATTAGGCAGGCTGTGTCTGTCACCACAGGTTGTGGAAAGGATCATATGCAACATGTAATGCTTCCCCTTGCACTGTGGTAGCTTTTGAGTATGTTGCCACAGAAAGAGAATGGAACAGTGGATATGGACCTGTGTCCATATCCCATATTTGTCCCACATTAACAGAGTGATCCGAAGCAACTTCCCTTAAGTCTCAGAGTTTTCATTTATTTATCTCTATAATTGCAATAAGATCCCTTTTAGAGGGTTGTTGTAAAGTGAAATTAAATTGTGTAAAGGATTCACTTTTTACCTGTTACATTACCTTACTACCAGAAGTAATTTGTGGGGACACAAAGCACCACCTAGCACTGTATTCAAGACCCCTCACAGTCTGACTGGACTGTCTTTCGAGCCGTATCCCTGCCCCACTGCACTGCTTATTGTCCTTGAATGTTAGTTGTCTGCTGTCCTGCCTACCTCCACCTCTACCTTGGGGGTACCTCTTTGGGATACCCTTTTGCTCTCTCTATGCCAGGCCTCTTCATCTTCCAGCCCATACTCAGCATCTCATCTGTTTCTGAAGCCTGACCCTCAAACCCCAACCCAGAATAACCTGCTTCTCCTCCAGACTCCCTCAGTACTTTACTGTCTACACAGTTCCTTCTCTGTGCTGTACAGAAGTGCACCTGGCTTACAGAGTCAGTTGGATCATTTTTCTAATGCAGCAGTTTTCAGCCAGTGGGTAATGTTGCCCCTCAGACATTTTTGTGATGGTTGGAGGATGCTGCATGGCATTTAGTGAACAGAAGCCAAGGATGCTCCTAAATATCCTACAAAGCACCAGACTCCCTTCTCCCGATCCAAGAGTTATCAGGCCCAACCTGTTGGTAATCTGAGATTAGGAAACTGCTCTAATGGGGAAAAAAAGCTGATATAATGAGAGTTAAAAGAAATTAATTCGTGGAATCTTAGAGAAGGAAACAAATGTTTAGAGACCATCTTAGCATTATGACCTCTGCCAGTGATAAAGGAAAAAAGAAATCTCATTTCCAAAAGAAAAAAATCAGTGCAAGTTGTTGGTGTGTTTATGCCCAAGCCTTATTTCCAAATTTTAAATATTTAAAGAAAGGTGGCAAGGCTTAGATAGAATCTAGAAATTATTGGAAGTTTGAACCATATGTGATTTTAGAGATCACCAAATCCAATTCTCTTATTTCACAAAGGCTAAATGACTTGCTTAGGCCTCACAGCTGACTGGAAGAAGCATGAGCTGGAATCTGGTCTTGTTTGCCTGCTTCTAGTATCCTTCCCATCACTCCACATCTAAGTCTTTCTTTATGAAAACTGGTTAATCTACTTGAGAATCTCCAGTTGATTGATAGAAATGTACAGTTTCCCACTTGATTAAATGTTGTCTGATGTTCTTATTTCTTGTCTCATTCCTTGCTCAGGTTATCAAGGGCAGTGAATCTTTCATCTCCAAATTACCTGCCCCACTGTAGGGTAGGAGGTACACAGTGTAGTATGTCATGATCAGGAGATTGATCATGTGTCCATGTGAAGCTTTGAAGAAAAGATATTGCACGCTGAGGCACTGTGCATGTCACTGAGTAGGCACGAGTGACTGGTCCATTAGTCAATCTACCTCCATCTAGCCAGAGAATGAGGGAAGCTTTGTAAGTCTACAGAGCCTATATTTATACATTGTTAGTTATTAAAATTAAAACATGAATAGCCTTTTAAAAATGAAACAAAGCAGGCCATAAAAAAGAGAAAAAAAGTCAATCATACAGGACCATTTGGCCATGGGCAGAAAAAAGGAATTCACTAAAATAACTACTTTCAGGCTTTATTAAAAAAAAAAAGCTTTGAATAATCAGGCAAGTTTTATCCTCTTGACCAATAATTTTGACAGAAATTTTGAAGAAGCCACAAGTAAAGAAGTCCCTGAGATGGCTAACTGCAATACCAGAGGCTAGCCTGGAGTATATTTTTTATGGCAGCTTGCTAAGTATAAAACCTGGTGTCCTGATGGAATGTTGACAGATTTGTAAGTGCTGTGAACTGTGTTAATTCCTTATCAAAGTATTTAGAGGTGTTGACCAGTTAATTTGCTGAACTCTCTAAGGATTCTTTACCCTGTGGTGTTGCCCTTAGGAGATGTCCATTCTGATGTATTTAATTGTTCAAAAGCCCTTTTTGATTTAATTTGAAGACTGGAAAGGGTCCATCCAAGGAAAGAGCTTGGAGTTTGAGTGAAAATGAATTTAAAATGATTTAAGGTTTGGGAACTTTTTAATAAGCCACATGTCTTTCTTACATTTGCTTCACTGTGTCCTAAGGTGAATGGAGTGCTTTCTTTTGGTTTATCCAGCTGCTCTCTTTAATGTATGTTCTGGACTATTCCCAAGAAATGTACAAAAACTGCAGGGTTAAGTTCAGGGTCTGGGATCTGGGATAGAAATAGAGGTTGTAGGTGTCAACCTGCTACAGTTCAGCTAAAGATTCAGGTATCTGTGCTTTGCTACTGTGCTTTGCTATTAAAAACTAGGGACCTTCCCACCCAATAAAATGTAGATATTTCTTCTTGAATAAAAAAACCTGGAAAAAAGCCTTCTGTTTGTCATTCTTGCCACTAGAGGACAGAATAGTTACACTTCCTAGTACAGGTGTAATTCATTCTAAGAGTGGCATGATAGAACACACTTGCTAATGTTAATCAGCACAGGAATTTATAAAACAATGGTGCAAACTAGTCAGCCTAGGAGCTCCTTAAATACAGCTTCCTGGGCCCTACCTTCTGAGAGATTCTGATTCCATAGCTGTGTGGATCTTGATATTTACATCAGTGTTTTGGATTTTACTTCGTGAAACACTGACCTCTGAGTGGTGCATACATTTTTGTCTAATTATCATTTCTCAGGATTGTAAAGAAAAACTATTATTTTGGAGGAAAAAACAATGAACAGAAATCAACATGTAGGGACACTAAAGTGATGATTAATTTAAAAAGGCCTTTTCCTGCCTTTGACATGTTTCAAAGGAGACACACTTTGTAAATATTCAGAATCAAAGAAGCTACTAAAAGTTTTTTATGTGGAATTATATTTCAATCTGTAAAAATCACAGGATCCTTAGGTAGCAAGGTAAAAATGGTTAAGAAAATATCCCTTCTAGGACATCTTACAATGTCCCTAGTTTTTTCCTTTGGGCATCATAGAGATACCATGCCTGATGTCTTGTCATTATAAGATCTGGTTGTGGGGACCCTCTGAGTAGTTTATACAATCCTGTGGTCATCTTGAGCAAGTATTATAGGTTGAGCATCCAAAATCCAAAGAGCTGCAAACTTTGGTCTTTTTGAGCACTTACAGGACATCACAAATGGAAAATTCCACACCACAGAACTTTGTTCTATAATCCCTTTCTCTTTCACCACACATGAGGATATAAGAAACTATTTTTTAAATTAAGGGCCAAAAATCTAGAGTGTCATTTTAAATGTAATTTTATAAAAAAAAAAAAAAAAAGGGATGATGCTTTTGCAGAACTTACAATGTCTTCACTGTGAACTTTAGTGGTACTGTTACCATTCTACATATAAATTATTAATCTGACAATGTCCTAAAGTTTATTTTGATGCTTATATTAATTATTACTCTGAAAAAATCCTCCCAGAGGAGGAACCTTTAAAACAGAGATAATCCTTAAGGGTTCAGTAAATTTCCAGTAATGTTAGATTAACTGCTTAGGAAGCTTATTTACAGTTAAGATCAAAATTGATGACAAAATGATAATTTGTACATTATAATCATGGAACACAGAACTTATGTTAACTTTGTTGTAGAGAATTGCTGTAGCTCACATAATTGAATCCTTACAAAATAGGTGGGCTGATGAATAGCCAAAGCTCCAAACTCTGTTAGTTTGGCCACTGTTAAGGGTAGGAATGCCCCCTCCCCCACCTCTCTGCACTTGGGGCATCCAGGAGGAACCTGGGTGATAGGAGTTCCTTGACTAGTTCTCTCTGCTTCTGTTTCCCCCTGCACCATGCAAACATGTTTTCTGTTTTTGCTGTTGGATTATGAAATTGGGAAGACTTTGTTCTTGAATTCTTTGTAGTTTCTGGTTTGGGGAATTTTATGATCAGTTGATCAGTGCTCTCCAAAACATTGCCTGAACCTTCTCTTGATTATTAACTAAAAGATCTCATGCAGCAGCATTTTATTGTCTACTTCAAGAGCTAACATGAACTGTGTTCTTCCTGGAGTTCTTCCTGGAGTTCTAACACACGTTGACTTAAAAATAGTTTTGAAGTACATTTAGACCATCATGTATTTTGTAATACAGTTGGGTCACTGCCGATTCCCAAGATAAATGTGTTTAAACAGAAGCTTTCTCATTCATCATCAGCCTTAGCTTTCATCCACATTTATTTAATGATGAAGCAAGCCCACAGTGGTGGTGTTGCAGTTCATCACCATGGAAGTGTTTCTGTCAACAAATCCTCACTTTGCTATCATGAAATTGATTTTGCAGGGGAAAAGAAGATAATTATGAAAGATTCCTTTTACTCTTGAATGATCTTCACAGTTTGCCTGGATGTCTAAATGAATTGTGTTTAAAATCAATAACTGACAATAAAATTGACCGCATTAAATTAACAGTTAAGAAGTTAAAAAAGGAAAAATGGCGATGAGCTACTTCGTCTGAAATCATCTTTATGGAATGTAACTTGGGAAACAGATTTGTAATTTAAAATTTTCCTCTAAAAGCTGTTATGTTTTGCTCGAAAGTATGGATTATGCTCAGGGAGTCTAATGAGAAAGATATCAGAGTTTCTAAGATGCTTTAACTGTTTTTATCACCAACCTTGTAAATAGCATAACAATAAATACAGAAGAAATTCATAGTATATTTACTTCCCTTTGCTGATGCACCATATGATTTTTTTAAAAAAATAAGCTTATGCCATAACTTACCTTTACAACTATCTTTGGCTTTTATTTGCTTGTTGTAAGACTTTTTTAAAAACTACATAATTAAATTGAAAGTTTCTGATCGTAGACCTATAAACTGGGTATGGTAGCACCTACATTTAATAATCCAAATTGTTTTGAGATCAAGTGGTAAAAAGAATAACATTTTCATTTTGAAACAGTGTTCAAAAGCTTATGTCATAGTGGCTGATTCAGATTTGGAGATATATAAAATGGATTTTCAGTCTTTGGTAGAAATACAGTCAACTTTTGATTATCAAGGTAACTTGTGTTTCCAAGTGTGTTTTCTGGCTTCCTATCACATTTCAAAGCTTTTTGTTTTCACAACTATTTTAGGTATGCTCATTGAAAGCAAATTATTCAATATTATTTTATACTCCTTATCAGTAAACATTTATTAACTTCCCAATAAATGCTAACTAAGCATTGTGCTGGATATCAGGGATATTGAGATGCATCCCAAGAGTAACATTAAATTTGTCCTCAGAGATCTTACAATTCACTTTGAAATCACAAATAAAATTTTTATTTGGTTCACTTTGAAGTCACAGAGATAACGAATTTCTCCTCTTCTAATATGTAATCAGAAGTTGACTGTAAATTAGAAGTAGGTCCTGCTTGATTTTTTAAGCAAGAACTAATAGACATAAACAGAAAATAAAATTATATTGGACATGCAAATATGTAACACAAAATGACCAAAAGAAAATACAGCAAGCAATGGTAAAAATAACAAATTATTTACTGTTTTATAATGTTAAAGTATTTCACCAAGTTGCAGTCAAATTAAAGTGAGTTATGGAAAATGAGATACATAAAGATGTATTTATACAAGTGCAGACTAAATATTTTCCATACAGTTATGTAAATGAAAAGATATACAGTAAATGCACACTTGATATGACTATGCAGGCAACACTTAATTAGTTTCAGATACTCTTGTATAGTTCATGCACAAACTTTCCCAAAGTACAAGTTCAGTCAGTCTTTTGGGGGATGTGGAGGGATGATTAAAAAAGGATTGAGTTCCTTGCAAGAATATCAGTATGGACTGGATGAGGATGAGGGGTGGTCAGTTATATATATTACTTACTGTAATTTGTGATTGTCGAGGAAGAGGTGTAGCTGTTGGTGTGATAGTAATACTGCTGGTGACTTTATTGGTTGTTTTGTTTAGTGCCCCATTAGTTAAGCCTTGAGTTCGGTTATCCTGCAGTGGTGTTGAAGGGCTGGCAGGTCTCACGGGGCTGGCCACAGCTTGCATGTAAGGACTTCCTAAGTGAATGTGGATTTTATTATCCTCAGTAGTTATCACACTTGAACTATTACTGTTTGCACGTTGAAACTGCCACGATGACTGCCGGTCTGGGGAGACTCTGAAAATAGCGTGCTTGGCACTGATTTCTATTGGCTCTGGGGAGCGTCCCTGCTCAGGAGAGCTAGCTGAACCAGTCACAGCCAAAACCTGAATAGGTGACATTGTCCTTTCTGGAGTTATAGAACCACAAGACTCTGGGGTCTGTGCTCTGGCAAAGGTTGCCATGGTAATTGGGGTCATGCCTTGCTCTAAATTCATGAGTCCTTCAGTAGAGGTTTTGGACTTCACTGGTGTTATGGAAGCATTTTGGAGAATGGTTATCCTCTGCTTTGGGGTGCCACAGTTTGGTATCACTGCAGTGCTTGTGTAAGAGTGAGGGCTGTCTGTGGTTGGACTTGTGATTTCAAGAGTGGCTGTGTTTTGGGTATGGTCTGGCGTAACTTTAATATGAAGTGGCTGTCCCGGTGTATGGCTTAGGACTAGATCTCCAGGTTGCATGTAGTTGCCACTGGGTTTAGTTTGTATTTTCCCATTCTGAGGATGGCCCTCTTTGGATTTCATCCAAGGAATCCACAACTTCCTGTTCACAGGAAGGGCAGTAGATGGGTTGCATCTGAAAGACAGCACAGATTCCTCGTCATTAGGGTCCTCATCTTGGTCCTCACTCTCCTCATACAACTGACCATTGATGACTGCACGTTCCAGAGGAATGAGACTCTTGTAGTCCGGTGGTTCATTGTCTACTGCTTCTGTTTGAACTTCTTTAGAAAATACTTGAGGGTCGGAGATTCTTCTTCCATTGAGACTAGGACGGAGGCTCTTACTAAAATGCCGGTACCTCTCTAGCTCTTTAGTGAGGTTTTCGATCTCTCTTCCTAAGTCTCTGTTCCTATTTTCTTGTTGATTTAGTTTCTTTTGCAGAATGGAGTGGTCTCCCTGGAGATGACATATCAGGTCTTCAGTTGCCATGTATTCATGGATTTTCTCTTTTAATGCATCCACTTCTCTTGATAGATGCCCTGATTTAGCTTCTTCTTCTTGAAGCCTTTTGAAAAGCCATTGTTCATGGCTGGACTCTGTTTTTTCTGCTAACTTGTACTTGGCAAGTTCCATTTTAACATGCTCTAGCTCTTCAGATAAAAATTGAGCTTTTTCTCGTTCATTAGCATACCTTCGTTCCAGAGTCTCATATTCGTCTTCTGTTTTCATGAGGTCATCCTCAATGGCTTTCATATCCTTTAGCTTCAGTTTCAGTCTTTCCACTTCTTGGGAGAGTTCTTTAATCTTATTGTTTTCTTGGTGTAAAGCTGTTGTGGATTTACCAGAGTCTTGATTTAATTTGTTTTTTAGGCAATCTTTTTCAGTTGCTTCCAATGATTGAAGCCTGTTTTTCAACATATTGACTTTTGACAAGAGATCATTTCCTTTCTCCTCTTCTGCTTTCAGTTTGTTTTTTAGATCATCTCTTTCCTTGGTTACATTGAACATCTTTTCTTCCACATCAGTTTTGGATTTGAGTGCCCTTTTAGTTTCCTCAATTAACTTCTCAGTAACTGTTGTTACTTTATTCTGCTCCACTTGAAGCTGGGAAGAGGCAACTTGTAATTTATCTTCCGTTTGCTTCAGTTTTTCGCTCATTGTTTTCCGTTCATCCACAAGCATCACAGTTAATGTTTTCAGTTTAGTCAAATCCTCCTTCAGAGTGAATTCTGTCTTTTCCAGCCTACTTTCAATGGCTTCTAGCTCTTTGAGTCTCACTTTTAAACTCTCCAGTTCCTGAGATAACTGCTTTGTGGTTGTCCTTTCTTTTTCTAAGTTGCATTTAAGAGAGTAGCATTCTTGTTTGCTTTTGTTGAAAGCATCTTCTAATTTTTCCAGAGCCATAATCCTTTTATTGAGCTTTTCAACTTCTAGTTTAAAGTCTTTACTCTGTGCTGTTTCCTTCTCAAGCCTCTTGTTGAGATCTCTGCACTGTTCCTCCATCCTTATGAGCTCTTCGTCTTTTCCTTCCATATCTAGCACACGCTTCCTGAGCTCCTCTACCTCAGCCATGATGCCAACATTTCCATATTCTCCCTTATTGATTTTTTCTTTTATATCTTGCAGCTCTTCTTCTGCTTTTCTTAAAGATCTGTTTGTCTCTTCTAACTCATCAATTTGCCGACTGAGTGCTGCCAGCTTTTGTCGAAGCTGGTGATTTTGACTGTCCTCATTGGTGAGCTTCGCCATAATTTCGGCTTGGTTCTGATGAAACTTTGTGGTCTGAGTTTGCAGTTCTTTCTCTAATCTGGTTGCCTTCTGCTCTTCTTCCTGAACTCTGGCTTCAGCAAGCGTTAGTTTAGCATGTGTTTCCTGTGCACTTGTGGTCAGGTCTTGGATTTTCTGTCTTTGAAGGGTAAGCTGTGCTGTAAGCCTTTGTTGTTCGTCCACCACCATCAAAGCAAAA
Source organism: Glaucomys volans (assembly GCA_020662805.1). Lineage (NCBI taxonomy): Eukaryota > Metazoa > Chordata > Mammalia > Rodentia > Sciuridae > Glaucomys > Glaucomys volans. The sequence continues at coordinate 188,445 of JAJEJO010000538.1, read as the reverse complement.
GACTTCAGCTTGGTCAGCTCCTCTTTCAGAGTGGTGACCCTCTTTTCCTTTTCTCTCTCCTTCTTCTGCTGGGACTTGGTTTCTTGATCAATCAGCTTCTTTAATCTGTAAAATACAAGAGCACATTCTATTTTGTGATTGTTGCTTTAGTAACTAACTCATCAGCTATGATTGAATAGTTACATAATTTAGAAAGATTGTATCAGTTCATATGGAATATGGGAAGAAGTTCCTGAATTTGATGAGGAAAGGAGAATCTTATTAAACAAATATCTTGCTTCTTTGTTAATTACCATTGATAGTAACAGTTGTAGTTTCCCAGGAGCCTTTATAGAGAGGAAAGCCAAGATTATTTGTTTTAAATTGCTGAGTAACAACTGGAGGGCAGGGCAGCCTAATGACTGTGAAAATGGGTACACCTTGAGATTCAGGTAGACCTGGCTTCAAGATTAACCCTACTCTTACCAGCTCATTTAGTGAAACTGGGCAGTTATTTAACATCTCTGAGTCTCAATTTTCTCATACGAAAACAGGGCCAATTATTATATTTACCTTAGGGGCTTTTTGTGAAAATCAAATGAGGTGATTCATCTAAGGTTATTACAGTCCTGGTAGATAGTAAAGATTTGATAAATTTGTTGCTGTTGTTCTTTTTTATTAATTATGATTCCTAGATTTATTAAACAGTTTCCTTGAATCGCTAAAATGTGTGGTATACTGATATTTGGTGTTCACTCCTTGAGTCTAAAGATAAAATTTTATTCACATTGTTTAGAAGTTATGCATTTTATTGATGGATTGCTCTGCCAATTAAAACTTGTTTTGCACTAGCATGACATTATCTGAGAACCACTTCACATATACCTTTTTCCTCCTAGTGAATGACAGTTTAGTGAGGGGAATTTGAGGCATCTGAACTGGGCTTGAGGGTTTTCATAACATAGGGGAAGAGCAAGGAATTTGGCAGGAAAGAGCTTATTGATGAGAATTCAATACTAGAAATGATGGAGGGGAAACGTTGTCTGGAACATAATGATTCCTTCTTAAATGAAGACTATTACAACATGCTATTTTTTTGTTTATAATTCAAATTTGTCTGCGTAACAGGAGAGCATTTCACAGGCAGAATAAACTCTATCTTCCACGTGCTTAGTTACCTCAGCAGGGAGGTTATAGTTTTAAACTTGTGGCTCTGTTAATTACACTGGGAATGGGCTGATTATAGAGGATGTAATTACAGTTCTGCAGTATTGTTATACAGAAGCTAAAATAGAATGGAATCCCTGAAGAATTTAAAGGATTTCACATGGATGAAAACATAGTACTTGCTTTCTGATCAAGACTGAAGTGTTCATAATGTGTTAATAAATAGTTTCTATTAGGAATGAGTTAATATGCAATGCATGTCTTTTATCCTTGTCACAGAACTTTTTGGAAGTTAAGAATTTGAGAGGACATTTGAAAAAGAAACTAATTTGGGGAAGTCTTGGAAATAAAGAGTCCTCTTTGAGATCTGAATCTTCTCTTTTCTGTAATTATACTACACAGTAGGAACATGTTTAAAATAACTGTGTAATGTAAGAATTCCCAAAGTCTTTTGTGGGGAGGACCTACTTTTAGTTTTTCCTGTTTTGAGAACCTGACAAGAGACTGGCCCAAGGGCTGTGGCCTGTGAACTTCAGAAGAGGCTAGGCAGGATGCTGGGGTGGGGTTGATGATGATTTCATCCAGGGTCTTGGTAAGAGGCTTCCTCATGGTTTCTGGCTGCTCCCCACTCTGTACTTGAGAAACCTGGGAGTCTGAAAAGAAAAACATGGTACCTTCTTCCTGAATGGTTGTGGGACCTAGTGGCAGAGTTCACAGGTAAATTGCTTTGGTGGTGAAATAGTTAAAGAAACTTTGGCAAAGTGCTTCTTCCTCCTGCCTTCTCATTAGCATTGGATTTAATGGTCTTGACAATGCATTGAGCGTAACTGCACTGAAATAATTTACCCTCTACATCCCAGTTGCTTACAGTTTTATTAAAAAATAGTTTCACAAAAACAGGTCAGGATTTCTTTTCAATTTATTAAATAATAGCATGTGATGTTTTTTCCTTGTCTTTCTTTTTGTGTGTGTGTGTGTGTGTGTGTGTTGCTAGGAATCACACTCAGGGCCTTGCTCATGCTAGGCAAGCAAGAGCTTTACCAACTGAGCTATACCTCAGTCCTGCTGTTTCACTTCTATGAGAAGGGGATGTGTTTTCTTAAGATGTAAGGGCAAGAAGATTATTTTGCAGTATAATGAAAAAAGCACTAAAATGGAATAGTAATTAGTAACTCTGGGCAGTGCCATAGCCAGCAAAGAAATTTTGAAGAAGTTGCAGTTGTTTCCATTTTGTTTAGTGTTTTAGGGAGCAAGTACAGTCCATCTTTTTCAGTGTGATGCAGGTGTGATGCAGCTTTTTCCTGGGTTTTGTAAACTGGCTGCCACCCCCGTCTGCTCCCCAAGCTGCATCTTACAAGGTAGTCATATAAAATTGACGATTTTTTTATTTGTTCTAATTAGTTATGCATGACAGTAGAATGCATTTTGACACATCATACATAAATGGAGTATAACTTCTCATTCTTCTGGTTGTATATGATGTGGAATCACATCAGTCATGTAGTCACATATGTCTGTCTGATTCATTCTACAATCCTTCCTACTCCCATACCCTCTCCCCTCTCTTCACTCCCCTCTACCTAATGTAAAAAACCTGACAATTTGAGTACATTTGCTCCAACTGTTTTCTTATTCCTTGTTTCCCAATAACTTCACTATTTCCCGTGGGACAATCAGTAGCCTAGTCTGCTAAAGCCTCTCAGGAAAGGAAGTAGGGATTTATTTGCAGGGGGAAAACAAAAACAAAACAAAACAAAAAAAACCTGTACCCTCAGCAATCAACTCCAGAGCTCAGGGGCAGGAAACAATGGGAATTGAGGCAGGAAGCCATAACAACCTTTTCAGAGACAGTTGGCTGTGTGTAGTGATATTACATGTAGTGTGGTTGGATACATGTGTGAGAGAGGGTGAGAGAAACCACTCCTGATAGTGGTGAGTGGGCTAACCCTAACTCACTATTTCTTGCTTTATACCAGGAACATCTGAAGGTTAAGTTGGAGGTGAGTTTATGGTCTTGAAGAAAATATAGGGTGAGTAGGATGTTGAGTTGATGCTCCTAAGCCTAGCTTCCTTCTTTGAATAGAAATAAATTTGAGATAAAATAATAACTAACCTGTTTCCATTATTTTTCTTAGCAAATGAATAGGGTTTTGGCACTGATATGCCTGACACAGATTATCATGAACTCTGGATTTGCTAGCAAATACTGATTTTGAGAGCTTTTAACCAGGGTTCTCATAATCTTGAATGCATAGCATGGACCTTGAGATACAGAACTCTTCAGATCTGAAATCCATTCCCTTCGAGCTGTGTATGCAAATTATGACTCCTTTTTCCACTAATAGTTCCAATTAAAATACCATTATATAGGAATGTTATATAATCTATGCCATGGTTTTTCCAACCTCAGCATTGCTAACATTTTGAGACAGATAAATTCTTATGATGGAGGGCCATGCTGGGTACTCTTAAGATATTTAGCAGCATCCTCCAATGATAACAGTCAGAAATGTCTGACTGTCCAGATTGCCAAAGTATTCTGGGAGTAAAATAGCCTCCAGATGAGAACCACTGGTGTGTGTGTGTGTGTGTGTGCGCGCGCGCGCGCGCGCGCATGGATGAGTGTGCATGTTTACATATAAGCCTGTCTTTAGAATTTGGACTCCATCTCCTGCCTTACTCAGTTTTATTTAAGCAGGCACAACATAAAGTTCCCATCTGAGTTATATACACTTAGTGATTGTATCTTCCCTTCTAATGGTATGCTCATTATCAGTGTTTCTTGCATTTTAATGTGCATTTGAATAACTTGGAATTTTGTTAAACTACAGATTCCAATTCAGTAGGTGTTATGGTTTAGGTGTGAGGTGTCCCCCAAAAGCTCAAATGTGAGACAGTGCAGGAAGGTTCAGAGGGGAAATGAATGAGTTGTAAGAGTCTTAACACAATCAGTGAATTAATCAGTGATGGGATTAATGGAAGTGGTAGGGTATGGCTAAAGGAGGTGGGAATTGGAGTATGGCTATGGGGTATACATATTTTGTATCTGGAGAGTGGAGTCTGCTTCCTGATGATGCAAGCTGCTTCCCCTCTGCCATGCTCTTCTGTCATGATGTTCAGCCTCACCTCAAACCTCAAGGAGTGGAGCCAGCCTTCTATGAATTAGGACCTCTAAACTGTAAGCCCTTAAATAAACCTTTTCTCCTCTATAATTGTGCTGGTCAGATCATTTAGTCACAGCAGCGAAGAAAGCTGACTAAAACAGTAGGGCTGGGGTGGGCTTCACAGTTTGCATTATAACAAGATCCCAGATGATGCCCAGTCTGCTGGCTGTTAGACTGACTACAGATAGCAAGACTTGACTATTTACCTGTTAGGTATTTCCTGAAAATGAGATCCTTGGTCTCAAAAAGGTCAGGAAAGAGTAAAGCCTGTGTTGTTTCCCTATATCGCATTGCCTCTACAACCATTTAAAATGTAAACCATTGCCTGTGATTGTTCCCCCATACAAGGTGTCTATCAAGGAATACTCAGAATAGAGAAACTATCAAGCTAAAGAACAAATTCAATTCTGTTTTGAATTTTTAAAAAATTTTGTATTACCTAGAGCAGTGTTTTCAAATGTTTGCCCTTTTTTTAATATTTTTTATTTGTAGATGGACCAAATGCCTTTATTTTATTCACTTATTTTTATGTGGTGCTGTGGATCGAACCCAGTGCCTCACACATGCTAGACAAGTGCTGTACCACTGAGCTACAACCCCAGCCCAAATGTTTGCCCTTTAATCTTTTAAAATAATTTTTTGAAGCTAAGATAGTTTTACAACCCCAGCCCAAATGTTTGCCCTTTAATCTTTTAAAATAATTTTTTGAAGCTAAGATAGTTTT
>JAJEJO010000538.1:55297-183401 GCA_020662805.1 Glaucomys volans | reverse complement strand
TTGCCCTTTAATCTTTTAAAATAATTTTTTGAAGCTAAGATAGTTTTTACACATTTTAAAGCTAGCATCTAGATGTTTTTAATTCAAGGTTTTATGGGTTGCAAAAGATACATTTTCAAGTCTGATGTATGATCTAAACATCCTCATTAACAAATCGGACTGCCAAATCAGTCATTCTTTCATGAAAAAAACCTGACTGTAACTGAAGTAAATATGTAAATACACCTTTTGCTAGCAACCATCTCACTTCAAGACTCTGAACTTGCCCGAACTGCTCTGAAGACAAAGCAGTGTTCTATCCAGTGGCTGGTTCTGTGCTACTGCTGTTGCTGTCCTGGAACTCTAGGAGTTAAGGCTTTCTTTCTCTTTCTTGTCTGGGGATTGAACCCAGGGGTGCTTTACCACTGAGCTACATCCCCATCCCTTTTTGTTTTTGTTTTTTAAAATAACTTTATTTCTTTTTTATATGGTGCTAAGGATTGAACCCTGTGCCTCACAACCCTAGGTCCCTTTTTGTTTTATATTTTTAAACAGGGTGTCACTAAATTGCTTAGGGCTTCACTAAGTTGCTAAGGCTGGTCTTGAACAGATCCTTCTGTCTCAGCTTCCCAGATCACTGGGATTACAGGCATGTACCACCATGCCTAGCAAGAGTAAAACTTTCTGTAATTGTTCCTTTGACTGGTGCCCCAGAGGGGTTTCCAACCCAGGAAGAGGTTAAGAGTTAGCTAAGCATGTTGGATATTTTGAAAGGGTTATTGGAAAAAGAGAACTTATAGAAGAACATAAACTTCTCGCAGATCAGTTTTGGAAAGAGTATATGTATGAAATGTCAACATAGACACTAATTCCCTTAAAGCTCTCCATGCCTATACCCCTGCAGAGTCTTTGTGTACCCTTGGGGTACATGTTCCTCAGTTTGAAGACTACTGTCTTGGAGTACTTATATTCATATTCAAGTACTGACGCTACAGGATTATAGGAACATTCACAGAATCCTGTCCAATAAAAACAGGTTGAGGAAACTGGTTTTATGGACACAAATGTGAGGTAATTAAATCCAAACTGGCTTAAAGCAGTGTCTTATTACAGCTTTTCTTTAGAGTTTCTATTATGGCTCAGAATTGTTATAACTTCTGTGGTTTATCACTATTATTATATGCAATACCAGTTACTTGTTTTTTCAAAAATATCACATCTGTCATCTTGAGTGTTCCTTGGTACCAACCATAATGCTGGCTCCTCAATACAAATTATATATTCAACGAGTAGTTTTTATTTACACACACACGTCAGCACACATGTGCCTGTATTTTATCTCCTCTGTGGGAGACACAGAGTGTTAGTAATATATATCATAGAATACACATATGAAACAGATGGTGTGTCTCAATGCTATAATGCCAGTCACACCCATAAGAATTTATTTTACAGTGTTTGCCATTTTTGATTTTGTCTTATTTATATATATCATAATCAACCCTACTAAAATATAAACTCCTTGAGAACAGAAGCAGTATCTAAGTGATTCATTTGTATTTTCTATAGAGTCTACCACAAAACCCTTTGGAGGGAACCATATGAACATTTTTTTGAATGAATGAAAAAACGAACAAGTATACCCTTCTGTAGAAAATAACTGCAACATTGTCCTAAGAAGTTTTAATCATTTTGAAAGAGGATTCTCTAGGGTTTACCAGGAGGGTGGTTTTTTGGCATTTAAAAAAATGAAGTGTAAGTGGGTTTCCCATCAGTGTTCTTTAAGTACATTATTGCCTCTATTTCATAGTTACAGAAACTCTAGAAAGAGTCAGGACTGTTTGAACAACTCTTTTTTTCCTTCTTTATATCCCTGTGTTAGAACTATGTGCACTTGCTTAAGAACAATAGGGATAAGTGGTAAATGTTCACATACTAGCTCGTCACTTTCCTTTGGTTATTACAACTCTGGAAACAAAGGCATGGTTCTTTTATATTTTCTTCACAGTCCAGAGCTCTGCAGGAAACAGATTTACCTCACAAGCAAAATTACATCAATAGCAGATGGAATTGGAAATACACGTCTATAATCTGACAACTCTGACCAATCAATTGTTTCTACTTTTGCAGATTCTGTTCCAGTTTTCCAACAACTGGCTCCTATAAATAAGCTTAGGGTGATTAACAAGCAATAAAACCAGTTCCATTAATGACACTATTGTTTCTATTAGCTTAAGAAATAAACCTGTAAGTAGTGAACAAGTTCAGATTCAGCTTACTTTCTCATCTGTCATTTTAGAGAGTAACTGTCCATCACTGTATTCATGAAGTAGATCTTGAACTTTAAGTTTTTGATGTTATGAATATGGCAATATGTTTGGTTCATTTATTTTACAAAACAACAAACGACTGTAATTAATGCTAGGTAAACAAGGGAGGGAGGAACCTCTTCTCAAAGAGTCTGTAGACTGTTAGGAATGAATGAACAAATAGTTAAGCACAATTCTGCTGAGCAACAGGAAAGGCTGCTGAGCAACAGTTCTTCACCTTTTAGGTCTCTGGACCCCTCTACACTCTTAAAAATTGAGTACCCTAAAGAGCTTTGAGTATGTGGGTTTTATCTCTCAGTATTTACTATATTAGAAATTCAAATTGAGATTTTTTTAAAAAACATTTTTTGTTAAAAATAATAAACCCATCATATTTTAACATAAATAACATTTTTAAGGGAAATAACTTTGAAACAAAAAAAATTTAGTGAAAAGAGCTACTTTGTTTTACATTTTACTCTGTTGTCTGGCTTAATTGAAGACAGCTATCCTCAGATCTTTTTCATACATTGCATTCACTGTCATAGCAAGGACATCATTACACCTCATTTAGCCTCTGGAAAACAACTTGCCTACTTCTGAGAGAATGAGAATGAAAAAGATTGTTAAAACGAAGATGGCTTTGGCCTTGTGGTTCTTGAAGGGGGCCATACTTTGAGAACCATTGCTCTAGAGGATAGACAGTAGAAATAAAATGGCAAATGTGACTTTTTCTGGAAAAGCCTCTGGTTTGGGCTGTCACTGGTCAGTCCTTTGCTTCATTCTGATAAAAGTCCCCAGATTCACTAGTCACTGCTTTGATGATTCTGTCATTAATAAGTCTATTTGTTCACTCCCTTCCACATAGATGGAATATTCTCTGCTTTTTAAATTTCCTCTTTCCCAGTCTTTAGAGCTATCTCCATAATTTGAATATGTTTTGTTTGAAACCACAATTTGAAATAAGGGTACAGAAACCACTGAGTTGCCTGTTTTTAGAAATGGGTTTATCCATAATGCAGTTCAGATGACATTTAATTCCTTTTAAATCTTTATAGGACAAGTACAATGAGCCTACTATGTGCAAAGCACTGTGTGTGTTATTTGTCAATTTGCCTTTTTTCCCCCAAAACCTGCCAGTATACTTGCACAAGTCAATCTGGTCAAAACTTACAGTCTCTCATCAATTATAAATAATATAATGATACCAAAACCTATTTGGTCTTTTTATTCAATATTTGAAATAGTGCAACTCTCATCCTATCTAAAGTATGTATTTTGCTTTGATGAGGTTCTATTCCCATATTTGTTCTCCTATTCCAGAGCTAGTTTAATATATTATTTTTTCTCCTAATTTAACATGTTGATTACTAAACAAAATTACATACATCACACTGTTTTATTCATATTTATATCTGCTTTCATGGCCAGAGTCTTATAGTCTGGTCAGGATATTATCCTGCTTATCTTTTAGCCATTCTTCTTTAATATGTAATACTAATTGTTGAACCACACTGATAGCAACTATATTTATGGATAAATAACTAGAGTTTCAGCAGTTTGCAGAGTAATTACATGAAATTTACTGGAAAGCTTCCTTAACTTGAGATAGGCTCTTAGTAATCAGGCCTGTAATTTATGTTTCCTTGCTCTGTTTCTTGCTTTTTCAATGGGACTTTTCACTGTTTGGTCTAATTTTTAGGGGCACTCGTAAAAATAGCCATGATCAGTCTTTATGTATGCAGCTTTCTTTTATCTCATAAGCATGTCAGAGTTTTTTTTTTTTAATTACAACTATAGCATACCATAGCCATAATGTAATGTTTGGTTCATTTGACTTAGTCAGCAAGATCTAGAACAGTTACACTTTTTTTTTTTTTTTGCATCTGCTAGCCAAGTATGAGTGTACATCTGTGTCTGTTCTATGTCCTTATTACTGAAGATCCTGTCATCATCATTGAGATTGTTTAGAGACACCATAAATGGGCCCAGATTCAGCAAGCTGAGTTACTATTTTCCTTCATTGTCAAACAATACTTAGGGTGTGAAGTAATGGAGGAGGTTTGAGTTTGGTGTCAGAGGACTGTATGTTAAAAGTAGGTTAGGATTCTTCATCATCTCGATGATCTTGTATGATTCCCTAGTTGGCAGGGGAAGTGAAATAAGAAGATGTAAATTGTCAAATGAGCTATTAATTATAAAGAGCTTTTAGCAGATAAACAGGATTCTGAGAAAAGGTAATCAATCTTCAAAATGAGTGGAGAACTGGCATTGGGGCAAATCTTGTTCTCTTAGAGCAAAGAACAAAGTAACTGACTGAGAACAGGGTCTTCTACCAAGAAAAATTGCTGAAAGGTAAAGTTACAGAACCAGAAAAATACCAGTCTGAGAGCCCATAGGCACAGACAGCTACAAGGAGAATATTTTCATCCTGAGACCAACTGATACCTGTGGAATCTGGGCTAGGAAAGACCCTGCACACCACCAGGTAGAGACTTCCAAAGGTGCTCAGGAGAAGTAGTTAGACTCTGACCTATGTTTTGTCCACTACTTCTGTGTTGTACTGTTGGGGGCTTTTTAGTTGGAACCTTTTAGATGATGGATGTTCACTTAATCCTATTGTTGTGGGCTAGGGATGTGGCTCTGTGGTAGACTGCCTGCCTAGCATGCCTCTGAGGTCCTGGGTTTGATCTGCAGCACTGCAAAAAAATCTAAGTAAAATAAATTAAAAATTTTAAAATACACCAATATGCCTCCTCCATCCCATTTCAGTTTTTCATATTTAAAAAAATCTATACATTTTTTTCTTCTTGCCATTTACTTGGATGAGTTTTTTAACCTTCTTTTCTATATATTATAACTATCAAGAAAGAACTTTAAGAAAACAGTTACTATGAATACACTGCTGTGCTGAATATGAGAACTTACTTTTGGGATTTTTCTTTTTCCCCCTCGACCCCCCTCTAAATTAAGGTTCTTAATTATTTGGAAAATATTCCTCAGATAATGTTTTTTTCTCTTCCAAACTTTAGATTTTGATTGTTACTACACCCCCCCCACACACACACACAATATAAACACACACAAAGAAAGGAATAAAACAAAACAAAACAAAAACCTGTCTTCCAACTGATTGGGACTGTAGGTCCTTGTCAGACTGTTTGAGATAGTTGTCTTCCCAGTCCTTCAGGTCTACTTGGGCCTGTGATGCCTTCCCTGGGCTTCCCTGCTGCTCTAAGAAGAAATATTCAAAAAGCATTCAGGCCAGATGCAGTGGTATGTACCTGTGATCCCAGAGACTCAGGAGGCTGAGGCAGGAGGATCAAAAGTTTAAGGCCAGCCTGGACAACTTAATAAGACCCTATCTCAAAATAAAAAAGGCAGGGGATGTAGCTCAGAGGAACATGTGTGAGGCCCTGAGTTCAATCCCCAGTTGTGGAGGCGGGAGCCACTCAGCATGAGGTGTTTATGTTCATATTCCTGTTAATTCCTCTTGGTACACAGCATGCAGAGCCACCTTTAAGGGTGAGCTGGTGATGGTGCTATTGGGCTTTTGCTCAGGTTCTTAACACTCTCCCTTCCTCCTTCCTAGGGGTTTGTTTTGTCCTTTCTTTGATCTCTGTTGTTCTGTATTTTATATACTTGCCTTCTTTAGGATAAGGCTGATATCCTTCCTACTGCCTTATCCCTATTGCCCTGGTAGTACATGGCAGTAAACAGTGCAGGTGACTGAGAGGCAAAGGGCAGGTGAGATGACTGACAGGGAGCTTGTACCTTTGCCAACATCGAAGCCCTACTGGGGAAGAGGCAGTGGAATACTACAGGAGGGAGGGTAGTGCTGCCTTAGAAATTCAGGCTCTGGAGTTCAATTTTGGGAATTGAATCCTGGCTTCCCCACTTCAATGTAATGTTGGTTGAGCAAGCAATTTAACCTTTACAAGTCTCATTTTCTCCACCAGTATAATGAAGACAATACTAGATCCTCCCTCACAGAATTTTTCTAAGGATAAGTAAAAACCAATCCATAACAATCCCTTAACATACTGCCTGACATAAATACATGTTCATTGTCATTGGAAATAGGGTGGGGAGTATTAGGAGAGTAGATTTTACTTATTTATGTGTTTAGGTCTGTTTGGTTTTGGTGCTGGGGATAGAATCCAGGGCCTCTACCATTGAGCTATACCCGAGCCCCAAGAGAGACTTTAAATGTTCTCACCACAAAAAATGTTAAGTATTTGAGGTGATAGGTATGTTAATTAGCTTGCTTTCACCATTCCACAGTGTACTCCATCATGTTGTAGGTTATAGATATATTTTTTCTTTTTAATTAAAAAATATTTATAAAAATAATTTTATAATTAAAATTGCTACTTTTTCACCCTTGGGGTTGTGGGGAGCAACAGAATGGTGAGGCAACATAGGAGAGCAGCTCAGCCATAATGGACTGGTCTTAAGTAGGGGCCATCTGTGGAAGGAATAGTAAAAATCCACACTGGAGTGAAACCTAAAAAGACATAATCTGTGTATATGATCTACATTTAAGGAGTTCATTCATCTTTTCAGCTTTGATCACTGTTAGCCATACTGACTATCATTTTTGGTTAGGGTTTGATCTTGGCCTCAGCACTACTGACATTTGGGTTGACTCATTGTCCTGGGCTGTCCTGTGCATTATGGAATATTTAGTGCATCTGTGGCCTTTACCTACTAAATGCCTGAAGTAACCCAGTACACCCAACTCAGTCGTGACAACCAAAAATGTCTCAACATTGCAGATGTTCCCAGGGCAGGGAATGAGGGCAAAATTGTGTCTGACTGATAATTACCATTTTAAGACATAGTTAATTTTTAAGAAAACTTCTGGTGGATCTCTTTGTATTGTCTTTGTCATTCATAACTCTTCACCATTATCTACTGCTCAAATGTATTTGAGGTTAGCTACTTCTTTTCCATTTCTGTTTTGTTCTCAGATCTACTACTCCGCTCTTCTCCCTTCCTGGAAAAAGAAATGATGCTTGGAATGTATGCAATCCAGTGAAATGCCAGTCTATTGAAATGGATGCTAACAGCGACCTTCCCAAAGCCTCACTGATGTGCTGTTCATCTCACCCTTGCTCTTCCTTCATTCCTTGAATGTGAACATGCACTTCTCTGTGGACTCACGTGCTCGTAGACGTGGTGTACTTGGGAACCCCAAAAGCAGGGTAGGCAGACTGATCTGAGACAGACCCAAAGGGAACAATAGTTTTTCTGAATATAGTAGGGCCAAGCTTGGTTTCCATAGTAAAAGAATGTGGAGGGATGTTTTATAATGTTTTTTTGAGCCCTTCAGAAAAAAATACAAACCAACAGGTTACGAGAAACCCAAATGTCTGAGAAACAGAGTATTTATGGCTTTCATATTGTTTTATAACTAAATTTGCAGGTATTTTGTGAAGTTTAAACTCCTTAAGCAATCTGAATTTTATTCTTGAATTTCAGATTAGTATTTCTAAATATGTAATATATATTTCAAAATATGTATATTAAAAGAGGTACCATGAAGAGTTTTCCTTTCCTTGTCCTTTAGCTCCCCAACTGTGACTATGATTCTAGCTTCTTATATGTGCTCATAGGGTTTTTCTTTTAATGAGTGAACAAGCAAATACAAATAAAATTTCTTATTTTCTCCTTTTATGTAAAAAGTAGCTTACTTTTATAAACACTACTCTCAATACCTTATATATTTTAAATATATGTGTATATATATTTATATTTATATATATACATATATATTTAGCTGTCAATGGATCTTTATTTTATTTATTTACATGTGGTGCTGAGTATCGAACTCAGGGCCTCACACATGCCAAGCAAGTGTTTTACCACTGAGCCACAACTTCAGCCCCTCAACACCTTGCTTTTTGCAGTTAAATATTTCTTTGAGATCTTTCCATTAGATCATTGTTCTTAAGCAAGATCAGAAAAAAGGAATAAAATGTTATGAAGGAAATCTTTACAGTTTCATGCTAAAAAAATGAAAATTTGTAGGATTTTTAAAAAATGGAATGTACAAAGGTACAGGAGTCACGTGCTTTTTGCATATTTTTTAATATTTATCTTTAATATTAAGATAAATTATAATAAACTTCTTCAATTTATAAGAGAAGTTTAATTGTTGAACATATGTCTTTACAATGTCTGTATGGTACCTGCCCTTATTTTCTTAGTGGAGAAACTGAGGCTGAGGCAGTTAAAGACCATCCTTTTGATAACCTTAGAATTAGAATATAGACTCCAGATCCCAATGTGAGACTTGGTTTATTGAGAGAAAGAAACAAGCATACTTAAGATCTATTTTGTACCATTTATCTTAATCCTTATAACAACTTTATAAGGTAAGTATTATAGCCACTTAACAGATGGAGGAGGAATCAAAAAACTAAAATATAGGGAGGTTAAGTAATTTACTGAACAGCACAAGTAACCAGACCAGAATAAAAATAACTGCATTCAAAGCCTATGTTTTTTTTTTTACTTAACCAGGCCACATGCTAGAAAAGCCAGACAGTGATGACCTCAGAAGAGTTTCCTCTTCCCATCTTGCCTCCTACCACTCACTCCCCTTTGCTCACTCTGCTGTAGCCAACCAGCCTCCTTGCTGTTCCTCAAATACAACAGAGACTGTGTGCTTTTGTGCTGGCTGTCTTCCCAGGGGGTCACTCCGCTCTCTTACCTCATCTAGTACCTTCTAGCAAACTAGTTTACTTATTTGATTACCGGCTAGGTCTCCTTCTAAAATGAAAACTTAATGCAGTTAGGGGTAGGGGTGTGTGTGTGTGTGTGTGTGTGTGTGTGTGTGTATTTTTGTGCGTACACATGTGTGCGTCTGTGTCTGCACACACTTCGTTCACTTATTGGCTGATAATTGGTTACTGTTACATTCAGTGCTATATTTCGTGCAGGTAAATATCTGCTAAGTATTTGAATGCCTGTTTTACTTTTAAATTAGGTTTGATGTTACTGTTCATCCCCTCTACAACTCTAGGAGTAACAGTTGAGCAATTATATACTATATACCATTTCAGTCTTGGAAACAGTCATAGGAGGTAGCTATTAGTGTCTTCATTTTACAACTAAAAACAGGCTCAGAGGAGTTAAATAATTTGTCAATGGTTCTACTAGTAATTGGCAGAACCAGACTGCTGATGTAGTTCAGACTCTAATTCCTGCTTCTCACAACTAAGACATATGTCTACACTCCCTATCTTACATTTCATGTGCCATCCTCACCAGTGAGTTTGTTTTGCCTCTCAGAGACATAAAATCACCACTACTAGCAGTCCATTGTTTTGTCACAGTATTTTCTGTAGGTTCATGGCTACTTGGAGCCTTGATCATGAGACATTAGTAAATACTCTCTTAATCATTGTAATGATATAGAAAGCTTAGTCATTTGGCATGAATTCATAATTATTTTGGGGTGGTTTAAAAAATTGTGACTCTGCCAGTAATAACATCTCATGTTCCCCAGAGGAGGTGAATTTGTCATAAATACCATTTCCGAAGAACATTTTCAAGGAACTTAAAGTTCTTGGAAAATATTTTTAACAGGCAGCCTTTTCTCAGTCATACTTCAGGGACATAATATTACATACCCGTAGAAATGTGTATTTTTTATCTTATTAAGAATTTTTACATGCATTTCTCTTACTGCTCAAAATCCATTTATATTTAGATGTTCTTTTTGTATCTTTGTAGATTAAGAAAGCAGAAATGATTATTTAAGAAAGGATTCTTCTTGTTGGTGCATGCCCATAATCCCAGCTACTTGGGAGGCTGAGGCAAGAGGATTGCAAGTCCATGGCCAGCCTCTTAAAATAAAATTTAAAAAGAGTCTAGGGATGTAGGTCAGTGGTAGAGGGCTTACCTAATCCCCTGGACAAAGGTAAACCAACAACAGCCCCCAAAAAGCATGCTGATATAGCTGTTAAATTTTCATTGTTTTTAATTTTCAATGGTCCTTTTTTCTCTGACAGGTCATTTTCATTCAGGTATTGCGGATAGGTATTTTGGAAGATTAGTATAATTCCTTTCTTTTAATACTTACTTGTGGGTTGCTCTTCTATTATTCTGTACTTTTAAAAAAAATTTTTTTTTTGCAGAGAGTAAATTTCCCAGATCTTATTCTGAACCAAAAAACAAAGTGTTTTTTAAATACTTGGTTCCTGTCTTTTTTTTTAAAGACTATCTTTTTTTATTTGGTTTTTTAAATATTAATTACTCAGTGTTCAGTCCACAGGTTTTAAAATAGAGGCAAGGCAGGAGTCAGCCATGTGCCGGAGTGGGTGAGCTTGCTGGCTTTCACCTCCATGTAGTCTGGCTCGCTTTGTAGAGGCAGTGGCTAACATGGTATGCCTGGGAAACCAAATATTTCCGAACTTGTTAGTGGGAAATTCAAGCTTTAGAAATTTAGGAACCACAACAACAAAGGCTTATGTTCGACTCTGACTTTCAGTAGTCACATTGTTTGCCACAGAAACAGGGTAGACAGGAGACCCAATAGTGTGAGACATTTTGATCCTTAGAAAGGACTTTTGTTTTTTGTTTGGTTGTTTTGTTTTTGTCTTTTATCTTGGCTGTAGTAAATTAGTAAACAAGAGACAAGAGAACAGGAAAATGTAATACACCGAATAGTATTTAGAGGATCAGACAATTGAAGGATGAAGATTTCTGTGTGGACTGATTTCTGGCTGTGTCCTGAGGCACAGTGAGCATCCTCACATTTCCCTTACCTGACTTTTCTCAATTACTGAGGATGATTGGTTTATGTCTCTTCCATGATTTTTGAAGAGCTAGAATTTGGGCCATACATGAAGTCTAATTATAGACCAGCGGGAAAATGTTCTAACATCTGTTGGAACATAAATGATGATTTTTCTTGTCAGTGTTTTGTGTGCCCTCTTGCATGCATTGTAAAAGTTTAAATTATTTTTGTCATTTGGGCCTTATTTAGCTTTCTCTTGACCAACAGTCCAAGACATTTGGGTCACGTTTTCCTTTTCGGCCAGGTCTGAGCACGCAGAAGGCCAAATGCATAAACCCAGAGTTTGATCCTGATGCCTGTCCTCTAAGTGGGGTTCTCTTAAAATGAATATGTTCTACAGAATATTAGCTTCTGTGGTGAAGGTAGTTTTATCAAAATATCACAGTGGTCAGCCACAGATCTGCCAGAGATGAGAGCAGTGACTTTATATCCCGCTTTAATGGACTCTGGGTCTGCTGCTCGTTTTGTCCCTATGCATGAGTTCCACCCATTTAGCTATGTTTATCTCTGAGAAATGTTCAGTTTGGGGCAAAGAAATGGCTGTAGTTTACCCCATGTATGTGGTGTTTGAATACCCATTCACTTTGGCCCTAACCATATTTTACCTTGTGATTTAAATTTTCAGAGGGCAAACTATTTCTGGTGTTCTGTAGTTGAAAAAGTATTTCTGAAAAAAACACTGATTTCACTAGCCCTCACTTTTAAAGTTTACCCATTCACAGCTCAAAAAAGAAAAAGGCAAAACCCCAGTTCTTAAACAATTGAAAAATCACTTTCAGAAAATCCAGCTATCTGGTAGGCAGGAATTATTGGGCCAAAACCTGTTTCCAACTGTTTGACCTGGCCTCATCTGCCTGTCACCTCAGGTGCAACCTGGGGAAAGCAATACAGTTCCATCTCTAAGATTTAGAAAGTCTTTGGAGATCCTTAAATCTCAATTCCACAAAATAATAACCTCCAGCAACTTTTAGAGCCTTTCCCTCCCTTCTTTCCTGTATAATGTTGTACACAAATTCACATGTCAAGAGATTTTATGGCTTGTCAACTCTTTGTGGTTCATAACTATATTGAAAACCTTAATTGGAATTTCATGAGATTCAGATTTATTTTTGGTTCTTTATATGGAAAGCATCTGCTGTAGTTCAAAGTGTGCTGTAAAAGCAAAGAATTAAATCATTTTTTGTTCTGACAGAAATCATTATGCTAATTTTGAAAGTATAGTTAAACTGAAAAATTCACACCTGGGGAGAAGCATTTAGACTATTAGTTTCCAAAATGGAATCTCAATCGTTTGTGCCTAGGATCTCACCTAAGTCATTTAGCCCAAGGAATAAGATTTGTCTTAGAAAAGTTTTGTGTGTGCCTTGGAGGCATGGCAGAACTTTCCAAGTACAACAGGGAGATTCCAGGCTAGCTTTTAAGCCTTTTGTAGTCATCTGCTTTCTTTGGTCCTTTAAATGCTCGGTAACTTGTGTCTTAATTTTATTTTTAGGAATGCTCATGTGACTTTATCACAGAAAGGACTGCCTTTCAGCAGAGGAATGGGGGTAGAGGATAACCTTTGAGACTGACTGAGGTTAGGCACTAGAGACTTAGATTTTCTCCAGTAAGTTTAATCCTTTATAGCTGGGTCTAAGAGAACCCAAACTCTTTGGAAGATTGTATCCTATAAAGCACCTCCTCCTAAGCCTGGCAGAAGCCTACTATAACACCAGACAATGAAGGAGTATCATTCTTGTGGGCATAACTAGAAGAGTAATAGATAGCTGAGCATTTGCAATAGGTATGGCACTGTGCTAGCTGCTTTATCATCACATTTAACCTCCACCTTAAAAATTTAAGTCTTTTAAGATGTCTTCCTTTCTGTGAAGTCCAGGTTTTTCTGAAGACCAAATAATGGATTTAATAACCAGAGTTTGGGTGTTCTGATCTTAATCGAAGCCTTTTTTCTCATTTTACCTCGGGTTCTCTTTTCATAGTAAACGTGCAAGGAATAAATTTGCCCTACTTTTGGGAATGCTCCAGTCAGTAGCAACATGTATATTTCGTTCCCATGCCATCTTTTCCGTGACTATTCCTTAAATATCTAACCCTGGCTGATTTCCCTTCCCTAATTCTCACAGTCCTTATAGTTTTATGATACTTCTGTATTACCTGACATATGTTTGAGCTCCTTGCATACTTAGTGACCAAATGATTGAGAAGTGAGAAGAGCCATCTTCTTAGGGAAATGTATCCCTTTCTTAGGCTGAATGGTGCCTAAGTAGTCAGAATTTCCTCTTGTTATTAGAGAAGAACAAGTTCCTTTTGTTCCTATCATTTCTGAGAAGGAAAGCCATTCAGTGATGTAAGGAATTCACTTGGAGACCAATTTAGATGAAAGCTAGATAAGGAGAGTTGGATGGAGAATCTTAACTTTGCTTACGATTCTTTGCATAATCTCAGTATAATGAATTTTAGGAAATTATAAGAATAATCTTACTGGAAGGAAGTGGAACTTTAAATCACTTGATGATGCTGTTGTCACCTTTATTGAAAATACCTACATACTGCCAATCACATGAAAGCCTTGAAGATAATATACAACCTCAAATATTTTTTTGAAAAATAATGTATCTTAATAAACAAATATACAAATTGGTGTTTATTTTTTATTTTTGTGGTACTAGGGATCAAACCTACAACCTCACGCATGCTAAGCAAGCAACAGTCTACCACTGAGCTACACACTCAGCCCAGTGTTGGTTTTTAAGGGGAGATAATTTCCCTTTAGTGGCAATGGATTCATTTTCACAAAACCCTATGGAATGATTCACCTCTTCTGCTATTCCCAACTAGCAGAGCAGCAAGTTCAGGCTAAGAGGCTTCCACAGCATCTCACTGCATGCATTCTTTGTCTTTAGCAAGAAATGGAGAACTACTTCTCATTTTCTCCCCAGGCTCCTAGGCCAAGCAGCTCTTCCCTTTTCTTCAAATTTAATAACAGCAGACACTTAAGTCTTGTCAGCCCAAATGTGATGAATATTTTACATTCCTCTTATGATCTGTACTCAGAGATTTGTTTTGTTTTGATTCACATAAAAAAAGAATTTTGAAAAGAAAGGGGGGAGGGAGTTAGTTCACCTTTAAACTTTTGTTCCAGTACTGGTGGGCCATGAGACACAATAAATCTGGCAGATTTGCTTCTGTCAGAGCAGCCTATGTTGGAGGGCTGACCTCATCCTTGGGGCTGCTCTAGGAGCAATGATTTGGAGCTTTTGCAGGCCTCAGTGCTACAATTATGTTAAACTGTCCAGCACTTATATGTGTACTCTTTTCCTCATGTTAGTGCCTCCAATGTCTTAGCTCATTTGTCTCTGTAATGACATGATCAGTAACCTGTATTTTCAAATAGTCTATGCTGTACTTGATCAGAGTTCCCTTAGGGGTTTTTGCCCACCATTCAGTTTTTACCCAGATGGTTGGGGTTGATGACCTTGTTCCTTTTTGAGGTTTATGAAAATTGAAGATGCAGGAGGCTCACCAATGAATGGATGGCAGATCCAAAAAAAGTAGAACTCAGATTTATTGACTCATTATTTTTGGTCTTTGGTCTTACCATTGAGACAACACTGTTTGTCTATGTTAATTCAATGTCACTAGTAGGCAAGTTTGGCAATTGACTATATTTTGTTGTAATTTTTAAAAACATTCCCGTATTTTTACTTAATTTTTATTTTCAGCTAACCTCTCATCTACCTTGTTTTATCAGTCCTTTAAAAAATGGCAGGAATGTGACCATGACTAAAGCCACCCTTTGTGCAAGAACTGCTTATGAGCTCAGTCCTTGTCATTAATGTGCCTAGTCAGTACTGATAGGTACAGTTAGGTTAGTGACATGGTGTGGTGTGCAGTGAACTTAGTTGCTGGGCCTGTTATCTTATCTTGTGTTTAAAACAGCTGGCTGCAGAGGAGGAGCGGTACTATCCCTAGGCTTGTTCCATAGGTTAGCACTGGAGTTACCTAACTTTGAAATGATAGAAAAATCACTTCATTTCTATAAAATCTGGCATATGCTAATTCAGATATAAAAAGTACCCATGAACATTTTGAAGTCAAAATATGTGCTTAGGAAAAGGCAATATACTGGTTTCTAGTTATTATGAGGATAAGCTGTTTGGGTCCCATGACTATATCTTCTAGGTCCTCGGCTGCCCTACAGAGATTAGAAGAACTCAGAGGACTCTATCCTTCATTAAGGACAAAAGCACTATAAGGCACTTTGTCCATACTTCTAGTCCATTCCATGCCCCAGGGCAACTCACCTGGTAGGTACTCTTTTAGCACTTTCAATCTCATTATTTGGGGAGGGAGTTAAAGTAAGATGGATGGAGGTGGGCAGAGTAGAGAAGCATCTGATTTAGTCTGCCTACACAGAACATTCTGTACAGTACAAAGCACATTTTACTACCTTGACTTAATCTGGGCCTAATTTGTTTTCCAATTTTTGTGTCTGTAAGTCACTTCTATGTGTTACTTCAAGCATTAGCAGAGATTTGTTTGGGGCTACTTAACGAAATCCATAAGGGGCCCTTCCTAACCCAGCATGGGCAGAAATATTCTTTTCTTACCATGTAAGAAGCTTCTAGGTTATCATGTGTTTGTATATTTATCTAATACTATTCTTGTCCCACTGACAAGCCTCCTAACTGTAACTAGGTACTTTCCTTGGCGCTACTGATAGAGCTTATTGCAAAACTGACCTTGGAGAAATTTATAATCCAGAAGACAGACAGTAATCAAGTCATTAACATGTAATTTATGGCATATCACAATGTGTAGCATGAAGGAAACTAAAGCAAGACGTCACCAGGAACTTACAGCCTTCATAGGTGACTTCCTGTACATTTTGGGGGGAGGTTGTTTTGAAGGCATTGAGCCAGAATTTTGAAAGGGAGCTTGCTGGCTGAGGAAGTCTGGGGAGTGCAGAATGCTTAGTTGGAAGCTACTGAGACAAGGTCATTTGTCAGGTTAGTAGTTTAGACCTAAATGTCTTTGACCTGTGCACAGAGCACACACTCTTTCCAGGGCACCCCTCACCTTCTGAACAGAGTGGGCATAGCCATCCAGCAGACCTTTAAGTGCATTTATTATCTGAATTCTTGGTCCTCTCTTTACCTCTCTCCCGTTGTTGCAGCCTGATTGAACTGTATTGATTTTTACCTCCCTCCTTTGCCTTCTTACTATTAACAAGAACTTGAACCTTTCCACTTTCTTTTTTTAATGACTTTTATTTCTGAATTACCACCTGCCAAGCTGATTCTGAGGCTTCTGTTTGCCTCTCTTTCTATCATTAATTAAAGGAGAAACCACTGATGGACCCTAGCCCAAGAATGCAGGGGGCCCTTGGCTTTGTCTTTGAGAAGCTTTGGGTCTCTGGAGCAAGTCACACTGTGGACATCAATTTCTTCTATAAAGTGAGGCATCTGGATCACATAACCTCCACTGCCTCCTCTCACTGTAAAGTTGTGTAGCTGTTTCATGCCAGAAGTGGGTGTGGGTTGGTGTGTACATATACACTCTGGAGCATGGGCTAGCCCATTGTCCATTTAGTAGAACTTACCAAGATATTTTTCAAATTCATATATGTGAATTGAACATTTATTATTCTGATGTAATATTTGTTCTCTTTTACTGTTTACAACTTTCATTTGGGCTAGAATTAATAGTTATCATAAGTACAAAGAGTTGGGTATGTGTATGTAACCCTGTGTGCTTTACATACCTCCTCCTCACACATATTTTTCAAGCTTATTGTTAAAAAATAATTATTATATATCCTTAGTAGTTAATTCTATTTGGGAACCAGTAGAGTCTAAGAATGTGAGGAAGGTCAGATTAGAGAAGGAACACCGCCAATATGTTATTCACAGTTCTTGAGCTTAAAATTAAAACTGATGCTGTTCTATCAGTCTGCTAAAGCATAGCATCTTAGAGAAGCAGCATGGAAAGCAGGTTTCTCTCATATTTGAAAAAGAAGCAAAGGACCCTCCTTGGTGAGTCTTACCACCTTTGTTCAGCTTTCACAGTTAGGGCACTGTTAGTACATACAGATGAAGGCGAGGGAGGAAAAAAAAATCTCAGGTCAATCTTTTTAAGAAAAAACAGCATGCAGAAGATTTACTATGAGATGATCTACTAGGAATTAGTGCATCTTACACAATGATTCAAGATGTCACTGCCCCCACCTTACTTCAAATGACCAGCTACAGGAAGTTCTAAACGTCTTTGCACACACTAAGCCTAAGTGATTGGGTTGTGGCTCAGAAATATTGTGGTGATGGCTGAAGCAGCCACAGAAATACTTCATTGAACACTTGTGATGCTGGCTGTATATGCAGCATCTCTTCATCTTTAAGTCCTTATTTAAATATAATATATAGAAAATAAACAGCTCAAATTAAGACTAATTTAGTTGCCAAATACAAATTAAGTAAACCCTAAAAAATCATTTTAAATAATGATATACCTAAGAGAATAAGGTAGGATGTGTTCAGTTTTTCGAAGATAATGACTGGCTATGTGAACAACAGATGGGACATTTCAGTTCCTGAGGGAGGTTGAGACCAATATTGCTTTACATCCTCTAATTATTACTCCACAATATTCAGGCTTTCATGAATAGTTCTCTTCCTTCTCCCTTTCCTTTTTCCTTTAAATAGGGGTTCTTTTTTTTTCTTTATTCACCTTGTAAAATGTTCACTTTCCCCTGAAACACAAGATATGAACAGAACATGACCTAAAGAATTATTATTGGAATTTTCTTCTTTCTCCCCCATTTTCACTTTTTCACCTCAAAATTCATTTATTACTAGAAGTGCCTTTTTGGAGGGAAAGGGCAGAGAACCCTAAAATGAAATCCACAACGTTTTTGAGAAGGCAAATGAATGGAAATTGCAAGATTACTGGAAAATTCAGACAGTCAAGTCTTGATTCATGTTTTCATTTTGGCTGCTACTATAGACTCCATCACAGCTTTAGGAAAATATCACAGAAATACCAGTGATTAACAGATAAGCTATCTGTCAAAAAGGCACAAATTAGTAAGTATAACGTTATGTTCTTTACTTGAAAGTGTAAAAATACCCGTTCATTCTGTCAAAACACCTTTTTCCTTCAGATAGATTGTCCCAAGGACTAAGAAATGCTTACCCACAGAACCCATTGTGAGATAATATGTCCATGATAAATCTTGCTTAACTTTCATTTTTTAAAAGTGGTCTTAACATGATTATTCTTTGAACCATGTTTCAATGTTAATAAATGGAAAAAAGTGTGGAATATTAAAGTGTGTCATGTAAAAATTTTAAAAATTGATGCTTGTCTGCTTTAACATAATAAAAGGCAAACTCTGGGAAACACAGCTGTTAGGGCTTTGATAGAAGTTACGATTTTCAACAGTTGAGCTAGTTTATGGTACAGATGGTACTTTGGGTATAGCTAAAACAATAATTGATGGTTTCTGTTTCCCCTTCACCTCTATTAGATTCAAAAGTGCAGAATACCTTTTTCCCAAGGCAGGAATTTTTCAGTTTCCAATTACTGCCTATATCAAATAAACAACTCTTCTATTGCATATTCCGTACTTCTCCACAGTGACCTGGGTGTTGGCCCCTTTCTTTTCATTATGGTAGGCTTCCCTGGGTTTGAAATAATAGTTTTGGGGAAATCCTACTTCTCAGTACTAACCTGGAGTTTATGTAGCCTATCTTCAGACCAAATAACATATAATTTTTCTTTTAGAATACAAAAACCAAGTCTTGCATTGCTCTAAACAAAATTAGCAAAAGCAAAACAAAACAAAAACCTCCGAAGAAGCAAAAATGGTAGGCATCATTGTCATACACTTAAAAGGGGGGGGTACTAGAATCACTGATATTTCCCAAATTTTGAGCATTTTTTAGAAAATGTATGTTTCAAATGATAAATCTCACATCCTTTTCTTATTTTTGACAATTAACTATAAATGTGAATTCATAACACACACATAAACCTAATATGATTAAAGCACTTTTCTGCTAAACTTTTTACTGAACATCCAGTTATCTTATATGGTCTTTTCAGTGCCAACAATATTAAACATTTTACAGTTTTGAGAGTTAAGTCAATATAATGACAGCCTATGGATTCTGAATTTGTATTGTGTATGCTTACAAAACATAAATACTCATTAAAAAGGAAAATAATTCTGCACACCATTCTTAAAGTTCTGTTTTACAGTATATGTTCAGTCTAGATAAACTTTGAGCAAGTCGTCATTTTTTTCATCTCCTATTCCAATGTTCTAAGCTTGACATAAAGTAACCTTTTATTTTTAATTCCTGTGCTGATTTTGAGTTTGAAAAGTAAATAGTATGTCGATTTTCAGTGTCTGCCAAGTGTTCAGTGATCATAATGTAAGGGTTCATTTATAATTGCCTGTTCAGGGTCTTCATGTAACTATTAATGGTTCTATATGCCAGTGATTAAAATTATTCTAATAGACTTCGCCTTGTAAATTAGTATCTTTTACATATTATCCAAAATATTACTTTAGAGAGGATAGCATTAAGTCCAGCTTGCCATTTATCCAGTGTCTGGAGTCAAAGCTGAAAGAACTCACAATTGTTGCTAGTTAACTTTCTTGCACAAATTTGACACGTGCTTTTTAAGAAAGAACAGTATAAGATTTTTGAAGCTTAAAAAGATTTTGAGTTTTTTTTAAGTTCATCCTAATTCCAAGATATTACCAACAGTATTTTTCTAGTCTTTTATATTAAAATTTGCAAAGAAAAAGAAGAAAAACCGGCACTAACAAATTCACTACCATGTGGCAGTGTTTCGCACCCTACTCTTGTTAAGACGTGAGCGAGTTTGACTTCCAAGGAGCGGCGAGATAGGGAGGCAGAGTTGTTTCATTAACGCTAATTCCCCACTCTTTCCCCAAAGATTTCTCCATACAGACAGATTTAATGCGCAGCTCACTTGGAAAGCGCATGTAACAATCAGCCCCCCGCTCTCAACATTTAAATGTAAACCCCAAACCTTTTTTCTCCGCGGGAGACAACTTTTACTTAAGTTTCGTGCGAGTCCAAAGGGTTCTGAAGCTAGACTTCATTGAATGCGCTCTGCGAAACCTGTCTGCAGTTGTGATGCTGAGACTAGGTTAAAAGTCACCTAGAGACACGCGCCCTGGCTCTCGGACAGCAGTGCCCCGCGCTGGAGCGGAGCGGCTCTCCGGGCTTACCTGAGCTGCCTGCGCCGGGCCGGGCGGGGCCGGGCCGAGCCGAGCCGGAGCCGCTGTCGAGCCGCGCTGCGAGCCGGCTGTGCGCGCTCCGGGAGTCGCCCGAACAATGCGAGCGGGACGCCGAGCGCGCCCGGCCTATGGGCGTTACGTCACTGCGCAGCCTTATAAGGCGCTCCGCATGTGCGGCGCGGGCGGCGGGGGCGTCGGTGACAGCCAGACCCTCGGCGGCGGCGCAGCGATGCGCCCCCGCTCCGCCGAGGTCTAGGTGGTGTGAACCGACCGTGGGACCCCGGCGCCCCGCGGCGGGAATGGGCGGTGGGCCGGGACGCCCGCGCGCTCCCGCCGGGCCAACCGAGTCATTAGGGTCACGGTTGATCCGCTCTTAGTTTCTCTCCCTCAGGATCTCAATCTTCTTTCATTCGTTTGGATTTTTAAATGCACGTCCTGTTGGTCTTATGTAAAGTTTTGTAAATACATTTTTGTTACATTTATTTTTTTAGTTGCTGGCGGAAGGTGAGAGAGGGAAGGAGGTTTTGGCCATCTCTGGTGATTTAGACTTCAAACCCTCTTTCTCCTCTTTGTAAAGAGTTGGGGTCCTCAGAGGATAGTATTTTATTTCCTGATGATGTAACTACCAAACAATTCTTCAAGTGATGATGGGAAGGCCAGATGAAATCTTAGTTTTTCGGTGTTTTCACTGAAAGAACCTTCTCGTTCCCCATTTCTGCATGCCAGTGTTTTAACGAAAGCAGTTAAAACGAGTAAGATTATTTGGCAGGGAAATATTTTAAAAGAAAGCGTTTCGTGCTGTACTTACTTGCAAGAAAAAGTATAAAAATAGAATCTTATGCCAATTTTAACTTATTTGTACTCCTATACCAACAAACAAAATAAGAGAAAATAAAAAACAAGAAAAAAGAAACTGGCCAAATATTGAATTAAGCCTAGTATCCTCTAGTATGGGGCAGATATACTTGTATAGTCCTGTTTCTTGTAAATGACAATTAGCTTCCTAATTATCTTGAATATCAGTAAGAGAGGTAATCTCTAAACTCCCAGCCCAAATATATGAATCTGCTAAATAAATTATGAACGTGGCAGGCAGCCTTATTTGCAAACCTCAGATGAGTTGAGTAGTTTTAGTAGCTTGAGTCTATTTAAAACCCCTTTTTAAATTACATTAAAATAGGATTGCTTCCTATTATGATGTACATAAGTCTGTAGAATTATTGTTCCCATATGTTTTGTCAAACAAGAATAATGAAAATAATCTGCTTGTTTCTTCTTAGTGTGGGGTGGAGAAAGGATGGTTGCAGAGTCAT
Source organism: Glaucomys volans (assembly GCA_020662805.1). Classification (NCBI taxonomy): domain Eukaryota; kingdom Metazoa; phylum Chordata; class Mammalia; order Rodentia; family Sciuridae; genus Glaucomys; species Glaucomys volans. Next base: position 161,717 of record JAJEJO010000538.1, on the reverse strand, counting down.
ATAGTTAGTGGAAATGATGCAGGGTGCAAAAATAAGCATGTGTTCTCTGCTCAACTAGACGCTCACTTTGCCTGTACTTCTGGATCACTCTACTATCGAGAAACCTAAACTAAACTTGTTCCTGCTTTTCATATCTTCTGTTTAAAGAGATGTGAACAACCATACTCTTCAGCTGAATTTAAAATTTGCAGTTTTGTATTAACATTTTAGATGTTGATTTGTTTTGTTATTCTGCCCTATGTTTGTGAATTGCTGCCTCATACTTATTAAACATACTTTTTGAGACTTTTATGCTATATATTTTTATTACAAATGAGATAGAATGATGGTCATGAAAGCTGCATGAAGCCCAAACACCTGAATCTCAGCCCCAAACTGATAGCATAAAGTACTTCTGTTCCAAAGCTAAACATTTTTGTACTCGTGCTTTGCATTCATTTTCATTCTTTTGACTTCCTAGTTCCTCTGTGAAACATGTTCATAGTATTTCCTCCTTTTCTTTAGCTGTTTTCTGAAAATAGAGACATTGGGTACAGGACTTGTCTAAGGTTCCTACTGCCTTGCTTGGTGCTCTGTTGCTCTGTGGAGTCTCTCACCCAGCTATGACTCAGCTTTCCAACTAAGGTCATGGTATGTGACCACTTTCTTCAGTAACCAATAATAACTCTCACTTATTAAACTTTTAGATCAAACCAGTGACCATGCTTACTGCTCTACATGCATTCCATCACTTAATATGCACAACACATTTTGAGATGATGTTGTCTTTTGTTTTTCAAATGAAGAAACACATTTGGAAGGGTGAAATGGCTAACAAGTTTGCATAGATAGAAGGATTTAAATCAGTGTTTTCCACAGCATTAGACTTATCTTCTAAAAATTTACTCAATCTCTCAGAGGTTCTATTGGTAATAAAGGAATATTCAGATTTAATGGAGAAACATGTTTTTCAGGCTGAAAATGTTGAAGGATGAAAGCCAAGACACACCCTCTTTGCAGGCCACACAGCAGAGCCACCTGATTATACTCTGACTAATCCTAAAGGGTTCATTCCCATTGAAAACATCATGTGTAGTTGTGTATTTACTAAGACAATTTTTTAGGAGGTGGCAGCAAAGTGTCTTATTCTAGTAAATTTAGAGTATCATGATATAATTTTCCTACATGAGTCAAAAGTTTTGAGAAAGCAAAACATTTATCTGACACAAGAGCTACTTGAGTTGTGTCTTGCAATCTCCAGCCATCATTGTGCACTGTACTCTTTTGTCCACAATAATTGATAAGTAGACTTTTCGTTTTTTCCCTCTGCCTACCTGAAATTCATTGAAAATGTGTTTTTTTTTTCTTTTAGCATCTGACATATATGTATTATGAAAATAGTAGAGTCGTGGCCACCATACCTCAAAATTGGCTGAGAAAAATTTTATTTCCTAGCCTAGTTCCGTTCAATTACTGTATGACTCTCATTTCATTTTATGACCAGGAATTTCCTGTGCATAAGTATACCTACAAATTAAGGTCATTTTTACAATTAGTAATCTAAATTTATGATCTAAATCAGCAATAGCTTTAAGGTGTTATTTAGAAATGGTAGAAGGGAATTGGTCTACAGAGCTAATTTTTAATATGGGAAATGAGGTTTATATGTGATAAGAATGGAAACCAGGAAATAGCATCTGGGTATAACTATAGGAAATTACTTTTTTATGTAGTCAAAAACAGCTGAATATCAGAGTTTCCCTGGTTCAAGCTAAAGGAGGAGGTTAGCACAGCAACTGATGTCATTAGTAAAGTCAGTCACTACTAACCGTCATAACTGTTTTAAAATACAATTAATGTGCTGCTAAGCATGTCAAACCAGTTCCTCTTTGTGAAGTGAATGTTCTTACTTTCTTTTATGTCTTCTCTCCTTGTCTCTTTCTTCTTTGTTATCCGTAAAGTGCCAGAGAATTTGTAATTCACTGAATCTTCAGCTTTCACACTGGTTCTTTCATAGATGAAGGGGTGGTGTGTTCTGCTCCCTTGGAGCTCTACTGCGCACTATGAGATGGGGCTACTGACTTTCAAGGTGACATATTTGTTCTTTTGACTCTGAGATAATACATGTGGAAACCATACAGTAACCCTCCCCCCTTAACCTTGTTTTTAGAAACATTAAATGGAAACAATTCATAAGTTTTAAATAACTTTTCTCACAATATATTGTTACAGTAGTTCTATTTTATTATTACTGTCTTAATCTCTTACTATGCCTAATTTTTAAATGAAAGTTTATTATAGTCATGTAGGTATAGCAAAAACATAGTTTACATAAGGTTTAGTACTATCCTCTTTCAAGCATCTGTAGAACATCTTGATGTTAACTCCTGCTGATAAAGGAGGACTGCTATGACCCACACAGAAAAATAGCAAATGTTGTTCTGTACTTGGGTCTGTATGGCAATCTGAACAGAGTGGGGACAGACACAGGATGGCCTGGGGAGAAGTAGAGCTCCACAGGCCATTGCTTTAGGTGACAGTTCGATTGGCTGGAATATGAGCCTCTGGTGCTAATGTGTTCTGCCCCACAGAACCTTCTAACATCTTACTGGCAGCTTCTTTCAAAGCAGCTTTTCCTGTGAGCAGCAGTTAACTGCCATGGATCAGGTGCTGGTGGCTCCTGCTCTGAAGCTACACAGCTTCTGAAGAAGGGTAAAGGGACCAAACACCACATATTGGCAACTATAGACTGTGATGCAAATAGGAAGGATATCTTAATATGAAAGTACTTTTGCTGCATTCCTGGATCATTTTTCTAACTTGTTCCTTTCCATCTTCCTTCTGTTCCCCAGGTGCCATTTGCCTGGCTCTGACAACACAGATACCCATACAAAATAATATCACTACTTGGGCAGGGCAGCACATACACTATGTAGGACCTTACACTTACAGTAGCCTCAGTGAACCCAGATCTGCACATAGACCCAACCACTCTGATCTGCAACCTGATCCCAGACTTTCATAGTCCTTGAAGTTTCCAGAAGCCCTACAACCATTCCTGCTCATACTTCAGCTGACTTTGATTCTAGGACAGCAACCTATGCCTTTTAGAGCTAAGTGGGCCTGATTACAGCAAGAGTGTCAGTAGTAAGACTAGTGGGAACTCTTTATTAATATTGAAGTGAATGGTATTATTTGGTCTTAAAATTAATTTAAAATAGTTTTTCTGTTTTTACATTAAAAGTAATAGGTATCCTCATAGTATGCAAATGCAGAAAAGTAAGCAAGAGATTTTACACACACTACTACTGCATGAATACTGCCAACTCTTAAGAGTTCAATGTACTACATTTTGTTTCAGGCTTCTAAGCATTTGTAAAATATAATTGTTTTCATACTGTGGTATGTGTGGGTGTGTGTGTATATATGTGTGTGTGAGAGAGAGAGTATTATGTGTATTATGTATCTTTGTACCTTTATTACATATTTTAATCATGTCAGCTACTTTTCTGTATATGCCAGGTCCTTTAAAAGCACATATTTACATATTCTTCCTGCAAATAGAGGTCACAAAGCCAACCAAAGCCTGCTGGGCGCCTAACATTGCCATGGTTTTTTCTTCACCTAGTGAAGCAAGGAAGTCTGTATTGAAGAAGGAATCTTGTGTTGATCCAGGAGATCTCCTGGTCTTGGTTGACATGCATTCTGTGATTGGCTGTGGGACTTCAGTGAGCAAGCATGCCAATAGGTGAGCAGGATGACTTAGAGAGAATGAGGAGCCAATAATATGACGCCACCATAACATGAGAAGCAGGAAAGGCCTGTTATTTAGGTCCAGTCCATTTGCTTATTTATTCCTGAAAACATTTTGTGTTTCCTTGGTAACTAATAATAGTTTTGAGAAATTCTTGAACTCACAAGTATTACTGTAGGAGTAAAAAACCCTCGAATCACAGAAATTAGAGACGGAAAAGACCTCTTATTAGGTCATCTCCTTGTCCCTTGCCAGTACAGATTGTTCTTAATGCTTTATCTGGTCCTATTTATTTAAAGGGGCCCAATCAAATTGTTTGTATCCCATGTCTTAAAGCATTTTTAAAAAAACTACTTTGACAGATGTTTCCATGTAGAGGTGGAATTTGATGTTAGGGTAAAACTATCTGTGGAGAAAGACCTGTGGATTTAACAATTCAACAGGATTTTCTGTGTAGAATAGATTTTTTTAAGTCATTGAAGTAGGCTGTCTGTGGAACAGTTGAATAATAAAGGGTAAAGCAGGTAAGTTGAATTTACATTTTCTCTTTTATTTGGAATGAAATACAAAGGAATGTATGAAATAAATTTTTTACCAAATAAATTCACCTGGGTGGGTCTAGAAAATCTGAGAAGATAAAGAATTTAAAGTAAGAAGCACAGTGGTTCAGGCCTATAACCCCAGCTACTCAGGCTGAGGCAGGAGGCTCTCAAGTTTGAGGCCAGCCTGAGTAACTTGGCAAGGCCCTGTCTCAAAATGTTTTCTTTAAACAGGCTAGTAATGTAGCTCAGTTCAGAGTGCTTGCATAGCACACATGAAGCCTAAGTTCTAGATCCAGTGCTGCAAAAAGAAAGGAAAAAAATGGGGGGTCAGGGGGCAGGGGAGAGAAAGATTAAATGGTTCTTTCCAAGATTATTTTTATACAGAAGATATTTTATAAGCTCCCTTTTTGTCTCTAGTTCCCTTTTGTCCATTATTTACATAATCAATTGCTTGATATGAAGGTGGTTTCTAACTGTAAAATACTCTGGCAGTTTCTACCAGACTCCAGAAGAACAGAACAAAACCAGCTCACAGGAGCAGTCTCTGGTCTGCAACATAAAAAACAGGATTGGAAGAGAATGACAGTCCTGCCTCGTTTTCCTGCATTGTGACTGCAGATGTCTTCACTGGAAAAAATAATCGACAGATTAAGAAATAAGAATTGTGTTTAGGGTTTTATATGAAGGATGATGCCTTTGTAAAATCACTATTTTTTGTTAATATAACGGCCTTAGAAAACATCTATTTATTTGCACTTCCCATTCCCTCTTTTTAAATAGATGGGATAATTAGAGCTCACAGAGGTTAAGGGACTTGCCCTAAGTCACATAGTATATTGATGACCCAAGCATTATGTTTTGAGTCTGCATGTTTCTTTTGGGAAACATGAAAAGTGGGATAACTAAACAATGTGATTAGAATTGTCAAAAGGAATGTATCTGAAGTGCTAACTAATATCAGAGTAATGTTTCTAGGTCATGCTTACTGCAGAACTGGTTTAGAACATAATGAGCTAGTTATCAACTTCATGAATTAGAATTGCAATTTTAATTGTACTTCTTTTTTTTCTTTTTAAAATTTGTTCTTTTTAGATGTACATGACGGTAGAGTGAATTTTGACATCATACATGGGATATAATGTATTCTAATTAGGATCCCATTCTTGTAGTTGAACATGATGTGGAGTGTCACTGGTTGTATATTCATATATGTACATAGGAAAGTTATGTCCAGTTCATTCTACTGTCTTTCCTATTCCCATTCTCCCTCCCCTTTATTCCCCTTGTCTGCTTCAATGAACTTCCATCCTCCCCCTCTTTATTGTGTATTAGCATCCACATATCAGAGAGAACATTCAGCCTTTGTTTTTTGGGGATTAGCTTATTTCACTTAGCATGATAGTTTCCAGTTCCACCCATTTACCAGGAAGTGCCCTAATTTCATTCTTCATTATGGATGAGTAACATTCCATTGTTATATCTAGCACATTTTCATTATCCATTCATCTGTTGAAGGATATGTAGGTTGGTTTCATGGTTTAGCTAGTGTGAATTGAGCTGCTATACACATTGATGTGGCTGTGTCACTGTAGTATGCTGATTTTAAGTCCTTTGGGTATATATTGGAGAGTGGAATAACTGGGTCAAATGGTGGTTCCATTCCAAGTTTTCTGAGGAATCTCCATACTGCTTTCCAGAGTGGTTGCACCAATTAGCAGTCCAACCAGCAATGTATATGTGTACCTTTTTCTCCCACATCCTTGCCAGCATTTATTGTTACTTGTATTCTTGATATTTACCATTTTGTAATTGTACTTCTTTTAAGTTAAAGATCTGTAGATGATTATTTATCAACTCTAAGCCACAAAAATTGGCCACATGCTGGCAGTTCTAGCCAAAAGCTAATTGAGGGATATGGACTTTAAATATTAATTTCAATGTTGTCATTTTTGCCCATTATCTTTCATGCTTGCCATTGGTCATTGTGTACATGAGAAATGCTATTATAATTAATATCATTCAGCATCCATCCTGCAATATAAAAAAGCAGGATTGGAAGAGATACCAACTTTTTTGTCCACCCCGTAAGACTCAATTCTTGCTCAAATGAGAACTTAATGGTTTTTTTCTCGCTAACTTTTGTCAATGCTATATGACTCCAGAGATTTTTTTACTTCCCCAACTGGTCCATTCCATTCCAAAGTGAAGGCTGGCCTCTTCTTACTTCTACTGATTTTTCATGGTCTTCGCATGCAAACATGTTGAACAAATACATTGCTTTGATATGACAGCCTTTTAAGTCTTTGAAAACAGTTTGTTCTTCAGCTGTTTCTATTCGATCTAATTTGAGTTGTTTTACACCCTGAATCCAAAAGTTTGGTGTTCCAGAAGGAATAAGTTATTTTAGCAGTATCGGAGTTATCCATGCCTTTATGTTGTGTGTGATTGTATGTTTGTTTGTGTAAACAGATTTTCTCTTGTTTAGACAACCACATTACTCTGTTGAGTCACAGAGCTTACTGATCACCAGCCTTCTGAAAACAGTAGGGTGTACCTGCTTCCGTGATAATTTAGGATCATCACTTCTCTGTTGGTCTCATTTGCATTACATCTTTGTTATGATATTAACAAAAGCAACAACAATAATCAATGATATATTCAATGCTTATTGAATGCCAAGTACTACATGCTTCACATGTGATACCAACTTTGATCCACATAATGACCCTGTGAGGTAGTTAACTAAAGAACTGGGAGGTGAAGTGACTTATCCAAGATCACAGAGCTAGTAAATGGTGACATCAGAGTTTGAACTGTAGATTCACGCCAGCTACTTCTGGTAGAAATCACTTATGGACTTCTGGAATAAAAGTACTAATTTGTAATCATAGAACATTTTGTCTCTTATCTGTCACTTTGTTCACTGGGCTTGTGTGATGAGGTGGTAGAGTGAGAATGGATTTTGAAGAGTACTTACAGTTCATGGAACTGAGCCCCACATGGTAAGAGCTCAGTCCAGAATACGGTGCGTTTATTCTCCAGAATTCTAAAGTGTTTCTGTTGGCACACAGTTTTCTCTCTCTGCGTTTATTCCCTTTCTCTTTCCCTGTCTTTCTCCTTCCCTGTCTTTCTCCCTCTCTATTTATGGCACTAACAGTGCTAAACAACAATAGTAGAAATGCAGTAGAACAGATCACTTAAGATTCTCCTGTACCATGTTTTAAACTGCTAACTCTGAACCTATAAGTTTATCTTTTTAGATCAAGACATAAATTTCAGAATTTCATCAAATGTATTCATCAAATTGCATTGATAGAAGTTTCACAGCTCAAATATGCCACCGGTAGAAAGAAGGCAGTAGGAAAGGAATTGCTGACATTTTTTGAGAGCTCACATGCACCAATCACTCTGCCCAGCCCTCTATCTTTAATGTCTCAAACCTCCTTTCCACTTGATGGGATTCTGTATGAGGACTAGCACAACACATGGAATAGGTGGCATTCTGCAAACCTGATGTCTGAGCATATGAGTAGAAACAAGTGTGTGAATCCTGCAAGAGAAATAATAATCATGAACAGACTACTCACACTATTAGCTGTTAGCTTCTGGGTAATTTTTGTGCCATTTATTTCATAGCCATTGAAGCAAACGAGTGTAGGATGTCATGAGATTCATTTACAGTAATCAATTTTGGCTCTCATTCCTTTGGATCAGCTAAATGCTGATAAGACCTAGGTCCGAAACTTTCTTTCTTCCATTTAATTGTTTCTTCAGTACACTGGGTTGCAAATAATGCTAAGGAAATTTCACCTGTGGAGAGGTTTTCAGCCATGCAACTGGGAGAAATTGACAGCTGTGGACATAAGGAATAAAAACTGCAGGGGCAGTTCCTTTCAGCAATCAGCTATGGGCTCACAGGGACTTCTTGGCATAACATAGTTTAAAATAGTGCTGATTTCTTTTTTAAACATAATCAATGCTAATAAAAACTGCTCCAACTGAGTTTTGAAACATGCAGAAGCAACTTTGAGTTACCGTGAATTGGCTAGTGCCCTATGATGCCGGAAGAGCCTGTCCTAGCTCACGTATTCCCATAGAAGCCTAGAGGACCATTTGCTGGGGACCCGATGTTGACTCTCAGTGACTTCCACTTTAGGCTCTGAGATTTATCTCCACATGTGATGTACTACGATAAAATTAACAGAAGAACAGAACAGGTATCTATTCTTTCCCTTTTTCTTCCCTCCTCTCTTCTCAAAACACATGCACACATGTGTACACACACACACCCCTACTATTTCTGTACACATGGACTTTCATATACACTCCCCAACAACTGCAACAGAAAATGAAGAGCAGTGGAATCTTAGATGAAGAATGAAGAATCTACTTTCCAAATGCTATGTACTCACATCTTTTCATCCAGTAGAAGTGACCTTCAACAACTAATTGCACTTGCTATATGAGGATTTTCCTGAAAAACATCCACCCTTTTTCATAATGTTTGTTCATTGGAAAGGGGTTTAGTGGGATTAAAAGGTATTACAGTTTCCCTTCTAATTTGAGGGAGGTGGAATAGCCAAACAAAATGTTGTGTGTGTGCATATACACGTGTGTATGCACATGGAAACAATGATTTATAGCATACTGGAGTTGGGCCTAGTCTTCTTCTACTGTGTTCTTTAAGGAGGTATTTATTTAGTAGCTGTTGGTTGAGCACCTTCTGTGTGTGTATCACTGTGCAAAGTTTGGGGCAGCAGGGGAAAGAAATATGAAGCATGTACCCGCCCAGATTTTGGTAGGTACGTCAAGAAAACAAATGAACAAAAGCCAGTAATAATAATAATAAGTTGGAATAAGTTGCTAATAATAAGTTGCTGTGTTTGGTGAAGTGAAATTTTTTGTGAAAGTGTCAGACCTAGCAATATCTGATAGATATTAAAAATAGAAGTTAAATTTCATCTGGACCTTGAAAGGTGAGTAAATAATTCCAGGAAGGAGAACGAGAGAACAAAGGGAATCATATTGACTAGAGTCACTGAGTGGCTCTTGTGGAGCAGAACTGGACTTCTGCAGGCTGTGAGGCATGTGGTGGATCCTTGTAAACCCTGGCTGAGGGAGTTGTCACATAAGGTGAGGCCAGACTATGAATGGGTCTTAAAATTCAAGCAGTGGAATTTTGTGTTATAATTTCATATTGTAGACAGTAGTCTGCTTGAAGCAGCTGAGAAATATGTTGAAAGCAATTTTCAATTAATCATGGCCTTGTTAGAAAGTTCCTTTTCAATTGCATATTTAAGTACAATATATAAGTACAAAGTAGAACTCAGGACTTCACCCCTGCCATGTATTAATGCTTCTTGTGGGTATTATCTTTGGAGAAGTGGGGGTATAGAGCAGCATCTATTGAAAATTTGAAGTATCTGCTCTGAAAATCAAAGTTAAACAGGTATAGGACACTGTAATAAATAGAAAATTTTCTTTTAAAACTGATTAAATATAGGAGTGACTGCTAAAGAGTGATTCTCTTAAATCATTTACTTAACAAATGATTACAGTTTACCAAAGGTTCTCCCCAGAGAAAAAGTTAGTAACTGGGTAAAAATTTCATAGGACTGCAAGCAAACAAAACACTGAATATGAATGATTTGGTTTGTTTGTTCATTTTTCTTTGTTTATTTTGAGATGGGGTCTCACTATGTTGCCCAGGTTGGCTTGAAATTGCAGTCTTCCTGCCTGAGCCTCTCAAGTAGCTGGGACTGTAGGCATGTGCCACCAAAACCAGCTCTTTGTTTTGATGGCAATCTTTGCACAGGCTGCTATATAACCCACTATTGAAAATAAAGAGAGGCTCTTTATGTTTTAGGTATACCCTCTTAACTACCTATATACCACTAATTTTATTTACTGGCTATGGATGATAAAGTAGAGAATATCCTTAGAATGTTCTTTATTGAGATACGGAGACTGTCTTTGCTTTTACATCTTTTAGGGAGAGAAATTCTATGACTATATTCATTGATTCAATTTTGGTATATCATAGATTGCATTGCAAAAAACATAGCTCAACTAAGAACTTTTTTTCCTTTTCCTTCCATGGTATAGGACTTTGATCTCTTTGTTGCATTACTTATTTAGAATTGTGCTTTTTGTAATTGATTACATTATAGTTATAGGATATGTTATCTATGCTTAGAATATAGTTAAATTTGTTTTATAGTCCCACTATGTGATTACTTTTTATACAAATTTACCGTTTGCTTGAAGAGAATATATAATCCATAGGAGTTAACAGTGCTCTCAACATAGATATATTTTGCTAACTGGGTTGTTAAAATTGTTATATATAACCTCACTAGTTTTTATCTGCTTAAATTATTAATGATTGAGGGATATTTTGCTAGAATTTTCCCCTTGGATGATAAATGAATCTTTCTGTTTCTGTTAATCCTTGTTTTACATCTTTTAAGACCATATTTTTAAATGCATGTAAATTCAAACTATTTTTAGGAAATGGAATCTCTTCATCATATAATGACTGTTTTGTGGATGCTTTTTATCTTAAAGTTCATTTTATCTGATATGATACATGTACATAACCTTTCTTTTGATTAGTAGTTCCTGGATATGTCATATTTCTGACCTTTTACTTTCAGCTTTCATATATTCCATGTGCTAGAAAGTCTCACACAAACAGTGCTTAGTTGGAATTAGTATTGCTATAGAATTGTTTAATCTAATTTTTTAAAAATATTTTTTAACAAGATCATTTCATCTTTATGGTAATTGTTGATAAATTTGTATTTGCCATTTTTCAGTGCTTCTATTTACACCACCTTTTGGTGGTGGTTCCCTCATTTTTTGGCTTCTTTTGAATTTTATTTTTACTAATTTATTCCCACTAAACTTTGGAAACAACACATTGTATTCCATTCTGTTAGGGATTAGTTACCTTATAACTTTCTTACTGTAAATTCTTCCTCATATTTTAAATTCTCAAAGTGTAAAGCTCAATAATGTTGCACCAAAATTTAAGGACTTTAGAACACTTAACTTTGAGCATATCCTCCCAATTTATGTATTATTGTCACATGTTGTAGCTTTTTTTTCATCCCACAAGACATCATCTCTTATTATAGTTTTAGTCCTTGTTGATTTTGATATACCACCACCTTTACATTTATACTTGCTTTGTTTATCATTCCTTCTATATTACAGATTTGCATCTGGGTTTACTTTTCTTTGCTCTAAATGTAGTCTTTTGAAGTTTCTTTTATGTATTCTCTTCTTTGCATATTCTTTTTTTAATTATTTGAATATGTCTTTATTTTACTCCTGTTCTTAGGAAGATTCTTACTGGGTATAGATTTCTTGATAGACACTTTTTTTTCTGTCAGCACATAAAAGATATTCCACTGACTCCTGGCTTCCTATGTTATGGTAGAAGTTAGTCATCAATCTAATTGTCATCCTCTTTTTCCTCTGGCTACTTTTATGATCTTTCCTTTGTCTTTGATATTCTACAGTCTTAATATGAAATAGTATAGGCAGATTTCTTTTATTCTTCCTTATTTTCGTTAGGAATCCTGAGTCTTTGGAGTGTCTTTTTTTTAGTTCTAACAAATTCTCAGTCAGTGTTAACTCCTCAAATACGACTTCCGAACAATTTTTACACTTCTTAATCTTTTAAAACACGTAAGATACATGTTAGACTTTCTTATTCTACCTCTACATCCCTTAATCTTTTGGGTCATTCCTTTCTCCTTGGCTCTTTAGACTATATTCTATGTAATTTCTTTAAATTTGTTTTCTAGTTCACTAATTTTCATTACTTCGTCTGCAGTTATGACATCTCTCATTCCCCAAAGTTTCTTTTTCTTTTTTCCCTAGTTTGACCATTTTAGGTATAATAATCCCCCTTTTAGGTAGAAATATCAATCCTCTTGTTTTTCTTTTTTCCTATTTAATATGATTTACATGTGTCTAATAGTTTAAATATCTGAGCTCTGATTTTGCTGTTTATTTCTCTGGCTTTCAGTTCATGTATTTTCTAGTGTTCTTTTGGATTTCTTACATGAACTTACATATCTTACAACTTTATATGTGGGAATTCTTTGGACTCTGGATTGAAGGCAGCTTCCCCTAGAGAGGATTTCCATTTGTTTGTGCCAGGTCCCAGCAGATATTTTCAGCCCCAAATCTCTTTAAATTAAAATTTCGACCCATAGTCTTTTCGTGTTGTTTGTTTGTGTTTTTGTTTTTATTGCTTTTTGTTTGCTCACTCTGGACCACCCAATTAGTATGAATTTTGGCTGCAAATTCTATGGTGGTCTAGCTTGTTATAATAAATCCTCAATAGAGTTTATTTCACCCCTTACTCTCATTGCCATAGTGCAAGGAAAGCAGTTTTCCTTTCAGTCCCTAACTTTGATATCCTAACTTCGGCACTTTGGCACTTTGCAATCCTAGCTTTACGGGAGGCTGGGAGGACCCTGGGCTCTGTCTTCTGTCCACATGCCTTATGATGCCATGAAGGCACAAAGAATTGAAGAATTCAAAAAATACTGTCAAAGCAACTGCTCTCTTTGGAGCTTTGTTCACTTTTTATTCAGTGTTTGGCCTCAGATATTTTTTAGTAATTTAACATTGTGTACATGCATTTTATAAAATATTTTATTTTGCATTTTAAGATGTTTTTGTTGTGAGTTTTAAGTGAGAAATATCTTAGAATAGCTAATTCATTTCATCATCAGCAATGGAGTTTAGACTCATACAATCTAATGCTGAAAAACAACCTGAAAACTCTGTAACAAATAACTAAAAGAAATATTTCAAATGAATTCATTAGAGTCCATTGTATGGTCTTTTTTGCTAAGAAATGGAGTTTTAGTTTAACTCCTAAGAGTTTATATGTATCAGCATTTTCATTCATGTATGAACATTTCATGTTCAGCTTGCTAATAGGCCAAAAGTGATTTTCCAAATGCCTATTATATAGACATTATCTTAAATATGAGCTCAGTAATTTGCAAAACTTTAAAATTTTTAGTCGTTTTTAACTGCTTATGTTTTGGTCTTAGGTTCACATTAGTAGGAAAATCTTTCTACTTCGGGGATAGCTATGATCTACTACCACTTATTAAGTTCATATTAAGTATACCAATTTTCCTGACTTTCCAGTTGTTACTTTTTAGTTCAGGCAAACATACATAAGTCAGAAGCTGGTGTAAAGACAGATGAACTTAGAAAGGTTAGGAGTTTCCCCTGTGCCTTTAGTGAACCTTTGTGAGTAATAGGATGTCATTGAAGTCTCATTCTAGGTGCTTCAGAGGGAAACCTGTTACGTGGGTAGGAGGCATCTCATATAAGGGAGCTCTTCACAGAGTACTAGAGGAATATGTGAGTTCTTAATTTTGTTTCGAGTTGCAGGTAATGTAAGAGGGTCTCCAGTCACTGAAGACAGCTCTGCATCCCAGGATATGAAGAGTTAATCTTTTTGCCTCCATTGAGACCGTCCTGAAAATATTGCACCATGTTCCTCTAGTGGGTCCATAATATAAGTAACAAAAGGAAAATGACACATTAGCCCATGTGCCTCCAACTACAGTCAGGAGAAAATGCACTGCTGCCAGCTCAGTCAGTGGTGAAATGTATCACCTCACAGTAATAATAATAATAAAAATCTAAATTTGGTGTAGGCTTCAGACAGAGCATCTTACCTCTGGTTTTGTAGTTCTTCTGGCTCTGAGTTTTCTTTTCTTTTTTTTTTTGTGAGGCTGGGGATTGAACCCAGGGCCTTGTGCTTGCGAGGCAGGCACTCTACCAACTGAGTTATATCCCCAGCCCTGAACTTTCTTTCTTGATAGCTTCATTGTCATATGGGTAGCAAGATGACCTCCACAGTTCCAGGTACCTCATCCAAACATGCAAAACCCAGAGGTAGAAAATGGATAGTTTCTTTTGACATCTCCTTAGGAGCCAGCAAAACTTCCCCATAAGCTCCCTTCCCATTTCTCACTTTCATACACCTACCCCAAAGACTCGCCCGGATATCTTATTGTCCCGAACTACAGAGGGAGAGAGTAATATGAATGACTTATCCATCAGAGTTGATCACTGACCTGGTCATTGGGTCATGTGAATCTAGTGGGCTCAATGGATTATTCTAAATTCGATTTTATAAAAATTCTGAGTACATTATTGGCCTGTACTTTTCTTTGCAAAGTATATGAAGACCCCTGTTTATGCAGATATTCACAAAGAGAACTAAATTAGAGGTGATTAGGATCTCCTAAATACTTTGTGTTTGTTCTCTCAGAATGTTCCTGGATAGAAACCTGGGGACTGTTTGGAAACATGCTTTTGCTTTTAGGTAGTTCTATCTCCATTGATAAAATTGGCATATAGGCATTTTTTAAACAATAAACTAAAATATTACTGTTCATTTTATAGAATTCCACATCTTGTGGATCTAAGACTAGATTGAAAACTTTTTAAGATATGAAGTTCTATCACAGTAGACATCTAAAAGTTATGGTTTTTTTGTGGTGGAAAGAGATACCTTATTCTTACAGTGTACATTATTACAATTCACTCCTTTGGTAAACTAACCTCCAGTTGCTTTAATCTCCACAATTGTTTATGCTGTATAGATAATTGCTTTTTCTATATAGAAGTAGAGTTCTATGCTGACTGAGAATGATTTGTTGTTCTCCACCATCCTTTTATAAAATATTAAGAATTTTAAATATAATAAAATTTGCCCCCCCATCAAGACTTTTTTTTTTCCTTTTCTTGTGTGTGTGTGTGTGTGTGTGTGTGTGTGTGTGTGTGTGTGCTGGGGATTAAGGGGTCTTGTACTTGCAAGGCAAGCACTCTACCAACTGAGCTATATCCCCAGCCCTCGGTAAAGACGTTTTGAGGTTAAAAAATTGGGCACCCTCTTTGCTGAATCCATAGATGTTACTAGTAACTGCTTTACAGTTTTCTTACTGAGCAGAGTTGACCACACATTCAGCACTCATTTATTAAGCACCTGATATGTGAAGTGACACAAATTTTAGGGAAAGAAACCAGTTAATAGAGAACCAAAATGTAACAGACTTCAGTAAACTTGGTTCCTTTCCTGCTATTATAGTTAGTTGTGGTTTTTTGTTTGGATTTTTCTATGTGGTGGGAACTGAGACAAATCCCTGCTTTAAAGAATTTACAACCATGGGTTGGTTGGAAAGGTATTAATATAGAAGAGGAGATAGACTGGTTAAGAACAAGTGGATTATACAAGGTACATAAAGTGCCCTTTTTGTGCAGAGGAAAAAGTTCTTCATCTGAAAAGACATGTCAGAAGGTGGCACTTAAAAATTCAGGTGAAGTCCCACCCCAATTGTTCATTCATTATGGATGCACTCAAGGACTTAGACCATTGCCAGATGTGGCCAGAGAAGAATTCAGTGACCTGTTAGTTTTATATTCCATTCTATTTATAATTATTACCTTTTTTATCTTTCATTTTTATGACTATTATTTTTTCATGCTTTTAAAGTCTTGTGTTGCTTATAGTTTCTTTTGGTCATGAAAGAAACATGGAATAATACTGAATTTACATTCAGTTTATTTTTTATTTTATTATTTTATTTTTTCCAGTTCTGGGGATTGAACCAGTGCCTCACATAAACCTGGCAGTCTACACTAAGCTATACCCTTAGCCCATACTCTGAATTTAGATATTAAGGCAATTTGCTTCTTTAGAGAAAGAGGAAAGAAAATACTTTAATTTTCAAAATGTAGAATGTTTTCCCTCTTGCAAAGACTGTTTCAAAGACGCCTTTGTAAGATATTTTCCCATAGAGACAATGTTATTAAGCAGGGAATTGATTCCATGCTAGCAGAAGGAGATTTACTAAACCCATATTAAAGCTAAAAACCGATAGTTAGATATCTGAAAGAGTATGGTGATTTTGTAGCATGGTAATAACATAGCTCACAAGGTTTATACATAGTGTGGTTATTACAACATGAAGTGGAGAACAATATGCTTGCAATTGTATCAACTTTAAGTTATATTTTGGGTCAGCTAGCTTTTGTGGACTAGCTGAGAGCATATGTGCCACATAAAATATGATATTTATTAGCAAATGTGTTCCAGGTTCCCACTTTAGATTCCAGGTGAATACCTCCCTGTCATTTCCATGGCAGCCCCAGGCCAACTAGCCTGAAGAAAATTAAGTAGTTCTGGAAATAATCTTGCTCTCCAGGTGTCATCTCTTTGAGCAGACTATAGATTGGCTTTTTATATAGATGAGACATTCACAAGTCAGGTGTTCATAACCCTGAGAATGCTTGTATATATTTATGTGGCCAGTGTGGCTAAACATAACTATATTTTACTGTTAGCTGTCCTGGGTTAAAGCATGACAGCATGTTCTTTTGGGCAACACAGTTGCCCATGTTCACTACTGGGAAAGCTGAGAACATCCTCCTTTAAAGGATGAATCATAATTCAACTTGCTTTGCAATTTTCCTAGGTTTAGTGGGCCGTCACTCAACAGGACTTTCTAATACTTTTTATCATATTACATATAAATGGTAATATTTGTGGGTTCTTCAAGGTACTGTATTTCCTTTCTGCTCATTGATAATACTTATTTTTTGGCTAATCTGTTTTTCCAGAAGCAGTCAAATTCCTGGTAGTATCTGTTGGATATAGTTTAAGAAACTTTTAGTTCAGTAATTACATGGCTGTTAACCCATGGCAATGTTTTGTGGCCCATAGATTGGTTTCATTAAGCCAAAAGAGGATAGTCAATACACAATACAGAGTGAAATAAACATTTATTTCCCCCTTCATCTTTGGTGGAAAACCCCTTCCTCTTAACTAAACTTTGTTGTGCTTTCTCCTCTTGATTTAGGGCAATCCCCTAGCAGTTTGAACCCACAAAACAGGTGTCTCATTAAAAGACTGTGGTTAAAATGTTGGGTGAACTCTAGCAGTGATTGCAAGAAAGGGAAAACTATGTTGACGTTTGAAGATTGGACAAAGGAGCTCCTCACCTATGTTTGATCAAGCTCTGAGCCATAAAGATGGTCTTTTTGAGGAGGAGGCATGCAGCTCAATGGAGAAGGGAAGTATTTGTCTGTGCCGGGAATTGCTGCAGTTCCATATTCTAAAGCATGAGTCACGGATGTTTTTATGATTACACATCCCTCCTAGCATATGAGGGATAAACTTTAGAGGAAAGGAAGTTAAGAGAAAACAGAAGTGTGAATAACTGCTAATGGTGCGCTCTCTGGCTCCATTCGGTCTGCCATTTCATCATACATAAAGAGGGTAGGTCAGAGATTCCTTTCCTGGCAAATAAGTGGCAACATATGTTTGAAACAGTGAATGGAAACTATAGGGGGAAGATGACAGGCATATGGCAATAGGAAGGCAAGGGAAAATTTGTTGCCCTAATGCTAGCCACTTAATCTGTACACTCTTCCATAGAGGGGTTGTTTTACTTTTTAAAGTCTGCATTCCCCATTAGTACAGTGTTTTCTGTGTACAAAATATGTTTTCTAGTTTGGGGGCTTTTTTGTTGTTGCTTATTTTGTTTTTTTTGTTTTTTTTCTCTTGTTTATCTTAATGAATGGCAGTTATTTTAAGCCCTTGAGGTACCATAGAGTATTTGAGAGAAAGTTTCCTAAAAGATAGACCCTCGTCAAGAAATAGGATCCTTTATTAAAGTAGTGAAAACAAAAGCAAGGAAGCACTTGAAAGCCATGGCTTTGATGAGCTGAGAACAGATACTGCACTCTTTATTTAAATGATAATTTTAAAATGACAGTGTTTACAATTCATTTGTTGCCATAACAACTAAACCTTTGCTACAAAGTATATAAGTACTAGGGTTTGATATTTTTGCTCTGTAATATATTCATTAATTAATGTTCACTTTCTAATCAATTGAAATCACAATGATTTACTGCGAAAAAATTTTTTTCTGAACAATAAAAAATCAATATATACAAAAGAGAACTGACCTTTTTCCAATTATGTGCTATACATGGTTAGCTAATGGGTTTGGTTTTTAAGTCTTAAAATCCAATTATGGAGCCAGCCGTGGTGGTATACACCTATAATTCCAGTGACTTGGGAAGCTGAGGCAGGAGGATCACAAGTTCAAAGCCAACCTCAGTCAATTTAACGAGACCCTGGCTCAAAATAAAAGGTAAAAAAAGGTGGGTTGTCGTGGTGCATGTCTGTAATCCCAAGTGGCTTGGGAGGCTAAGACAGAAGGATCACAAGTTCAAAGCCAACCTCAGAAAAAGTGAGGCACTAAGCAAACTAACTCAATGAAACCCTGTCTCAAAACAAACAAACAAAAGAAAAACAAAAACAAAAAACAGTGCTGGGGATGTGGCTCAGTGGTTGAGTGCCCCTGAGTTCAATCCCCAGGACCAAAGAAATTTGCGGCTGGTGATGTGAATCAGTGGTCAAGCACCACTGGAGTCAATACAAAAAGAAAAAAAAATTCAGTTAGGGCCTGTTGTTATTGTGGAGGATAGTACTAGAAAGAAACATGATTTGCTTCTCAGAACAAACTTCTTTTTGCTTTGAGCTGAAATGATTGTGATAAAGAATATTAATAACCTTAATGTTTCTCAGATTTAGTAAGACTTTGTTTTACTTTTAATAAGACTTCACTGGTTATTAAAGGCTTGTCAGGTTGTGGGGGGAAAGCAGTTGGTGTTATTACTGATTAGAATATTTATACTGAATAATATTATGATTGAAGAACTTATTCATGCTACCATTGTGTCTATTTCTTATGTACATATGTGTAAATATTATTTAAATGCACATCAAATGCTATAGAACTCAAATACTCTGTACCTGCTCTCTTCCATACCCTGCTCCATTAATGATTGGCATAAATGGTGTGATTTTTTTAATGTCCTTTCTCATGCTTTTAAAATGAATACTGTGTTAGGCAGCTTTTCATTACTGACCAAAATACCTGACAAGAACAGCCTAGAGAAGTAAAGATTTATTTTGGGCTCACAGTTTCAGAGGTTTGATCTATGATTGTCTCTGGGCCTAAAGTGAGGCAGAATATCTTGATGGAAGGACATGGTGGAGAAAAGTTGCTCAGCTCATGGCAGCTGGGAAGCAGAGAGAGGATAAGGAGCCAGGTACAAGATATAATCCCTAAGGGCACACCCACAGTGACCTCCTTCCTCCAGTCAAACCCCACTGCCTACAGTTACCACCCAGTAGTCCAGTCAGATTATTAATCTATTAAATGAATTAACCCACTGATGAGGTTACAGGCATTATCATAATGTAAAAGCCCCACCTCTGAACCTTCCTGCATTAGGAATTGTGGTTTCAAAACATGAGCTTTTGGGAATAGGTTTCTAGATCCAAACCATAACAAATACTTTATAGTCACAAACTTCTGTTTACATTTACCTGTATGAGACCAGAGAGAAGGCATAGCTGAATTTTATAGCCAGCCCATTGCCAATATTTGTGTGGCACACAAGCCAAGAATGGTTTTCATAGGTTTAGATAATTGGAAAAAAATCAAAAGAAGATTATTTCATGATATGTGAGAGTTACATGAAATTCAGATTTCAATGTGCAGAGAGAAAGTTTTTTTGGAAAAGGGCTACACCCATTTGTTTACATTTTATCTGTGACTGCTTTCCTGCTATAACAACTGAATTGGGAAATTGCAACAAACCATCTAGCTCACAAAGCTGAAAATATTTACTGCCTGGCCCTTTGCAGAAAATGTTTGCTGAGCTTTTTTACAGCTTGGACAATAAATATATACAGTTCACGATAATACATGCAATGCATGACCATGAATAAATGCAGTTCAGAACAAAATAAAGAAAACGAAAGGTTTGACTTTATATATCTCAAGTAATTTATGTTCATTTACCTGACAACAAATTTTGAATTTTCCGTTCTAGTTCTTTGTTATATCTTGAGTAGTTTGTATTGGTAAGGATTGATTACCATTGCCAAGCAAATGGGATTTGTTATGGTGGAGTACTGAGGTGATGTGTTATGTTTGAAGGGAAATCTGGAATAGTGAAAGTAGAAAAACATTGTGTTTCTGAGACTAAGGAGATGCAGTGAGGTTCTGAACTGGTTACATTTGCATTTCCTGTCATATCACTTTGTTTTATTTCACCTTGATTTAAAAGGGTATATCCAAGATGGGTGATGGGGGCTGTAGAACCCACTACAAAAAATCTACAGTATGTCAAAGCTGGGCAGAAAACTGTGAAAGAAAGTATCCTGTACTTGTGTTTAAATGAAGTTTGCCATTTTTCTAATCACCATGAATGAAGACTGGCTATAATACAATAACTACCTCTAATGTTGATGCCTCATATTAATGTTAATATTTAATATTACAATGTTGATTTTTTTTATTATTATCAAAATTTATTTCTAAATAGACTTATCTAAGTTATCATACTCCTGTACTCAAAAAAGAGAAGGAAATAAGTCTAAGTCTTAGCTAAGAGTTTAGATATGACTCATTATTTTGTAGGGGTTTTTTTCCTTGAATATTTTGATATTTTTAAAGATTTTTAGGGAAAATAAATGCATTTCTATATTGTATATAACATTATTTAGTTTGTTATATTGTAGGCATGTGGAACAAAAAATTTCAAACTATGATACATAAAATTACATGGTTTTAGGCTGGGGATATAGCTCAGTTGGTAGAGTGCTTGCCTTGCAAGCACAAGGCCCTGAGTTCAATCTCCAACATCACCACCAAAAAAAAAAAAAAAAAAAAAAAAAAAGATTACTTGGGTTTGGAGGGCCGTTTTTCTTGGATTCTTTTTTTTTTTTAATATTTTTTTTTAGTTGTAGGTGGACACAATATCTTTATTTTATTTTTATGTGGTGCTGAGGATCAAACCAAAGGCCTTACACTTGCTAGGTAAGTGCTCTACCACTGAGCCACAACCCCAGCCCCTCCTCGACTCTTTATGTTCAAGATCATCCTAGCCCATCTCTTCTTTTATAAATAGAAACCTGAGAAGATAAGTACTTTAAAATTTTTCTGCATTTTTTTTACCTCATCCTAGTACTTCCATTTTGTTTTCTTTTGTTTTACTGTAATTTGAACTCTCACACAAAGGTATCAGAAGAGAGTACTGTTAAGTGAGATATATTCTGTGAACACTGAATCCAAAACTCTCATAAAAATTTAGGTGCATTTTCATGCTGCCCTCTTCTTGGCTAATTATTTTTTTGAATCATTTTATTGTTGTTGTTGTTTATTTTTCATGTGGTGATAGGGATTGAACCCAGGGCCTCATACATGCTAGTCCAGTGCTTTACCACTGAGCTATCTCTTCAGCCCACTAGCTAATTATTAATGTCAATCAGATTCTTACTGCTATTTCACAGCACCTCAGAAAGCCTGAACATAACACTGAAAAAAAGTAAACATACTTTTACTTAGAACCGTGGGGTCTTAAAGAGAGCTATAGTGAATATGTTTTATGCTTTGTTTATATTAGAAAGGGACTGTGTGTGTGTGTGTGTGTGTGTGTGTGTGTGTGTGTGTTTGGAGGCTTAAACTAGGAACTCTTTTCATCAAAATATCTTTTAGAAGAAAATAATTTCTGTTTGTTGATCTTTATTTTTGCATTATATAGTGTCAGCTCAATTTTATACTGAGTAGAACATTTAGCTGTAATTTTCAAAAGCAGATTTCTAGTTTCCAATACCAAGTTATTACTCTTTGTGGGTGTTTTGGTTATTTCTTATTGTGATGCATCCTTTCAGCTTTAAGGAACATTACTAAATATACTAGAATTAAAAGTCGAAATCATGTGTTTTAAGATCGTATTGGAAATTTTCTACCTAATTCCTTTAAAGAGGTTTTCCATTAATTATATTGATTATATATTTTGATAATTTTTATAATACATAAGGTTTTAGTGTTTTGTGAAATTCCTGTGATAGTTGTGTGACTCTTATTACTGCTTCGATTTTTTTTTTTTAAGCAGTTTCCTAACCCCTATTGCATCCTTCAACAAACCATCTCTAAGACAAAGTTTGAGGACTCACACACAAAGTATACTGTTCCTGAAACTGTTATGATGGACAGTTTGGACTCCCATGTCCTTGCTTGTAACCCAGCTGTACTCCACCTTCAGGGTATCTTTCCTTAATGCACATTAACTCCTGGGGGTGATGACCCAGACTCCCTGTGTTTGCATCTTGAATTCTCCACTTATCAGTTGTATAATCTCTCTGTCCTCCTTTTCCTCATCTATAAACAGGGGATCCTAAGAGTACCTTCCTCATAGGATGATTATAAGTATTTAATGAGTAATAGCTGATAACTGCTTTGAGTAGTTTGAACACATAGTAAGTATTCAACTCATTAGTGTTACTGTATGTTCCTAAGGTGCTGTCTGTGGTGTTCTGGTTGTATTGGATCTGTGAAACCCTATATCATAAGGTCAAAACTAACTTGTCAGGATTTTAGGATGAAATAAATAGAATAGTATATGAAAGTCTTTTGAAAAGTTTTGCAATATATCTAGACTGTGTCACACCATTACTGAGTACCACCAGGTTTTAATGGTTATGTCATTCTTAAAATTCATAATGGCTAAATTCTGGAAATCAAAACAATTCAGCTGTCTTCAGTTTAGGGTAATACATTCAATTCTCATCTACATTAATGAGGTATGAATAAAAAAATGGTGATGAGGATAGTAATAAGTATCATAGACCTGGTCTTATTGTATGAAACACGATTTTCAACCCTTTATAGTGTGATAGTCATTCATTTAATTTTTTTTAATTTTTTAAAAATATTTTTAGTTGTAGATGGACACAATATCTTTATTTTATTTATTTATATGTAATGGTGAGGATCAAACACAGTGCCTCGCACATGCCAGGCAAGCACTATACCATTGAGCCACAATCCCAGCCCCATTTATTTAATCTTTACAGCAACCTTTAGGTAAGTGCTATTATTTATCCCTATTGAACAGATAAACTGAGTATCTGAGAAGTCATAAAGAAACAGGATTTAACCCCGGGAAGTTTGACTCCAGAAGGCATACTTTTAACTCTTTATTATAATTATGCCATAATTTCATAGCACTTATGCTTTTCCTCCCCGTCTTGATGCACATGCTCATCAGAACTTCCATAAACACAGTCACCATACTGGGTAGAAATACTGAATGACATTGTGTTTCTAATTTACCAAAGGATTGAACTGTATATAATATTTACTTACGTTTTAAAAACAAATCATCAGGTAAGTTTTAGCATGCTTTAAGGATTGGGCATTAGATGGTCATCAAAAATGTTCAGAAAAACAAAATGTCTACAAGTTGGAATGGATAGTGTCTTCCTTTAGGGGTACCTTCTTGGTACTCCAATGAGAAGAGTAGCCTGATTTTACTAAACTGTTTAGGAAAATTGATGTTTATTTCAAATGTTTATGGTTTATTGTCTCAGAAGATTAATGCCAAATCCTCAAAAATGTAGTGAGGAGCGATGACTCATTTTAGCTCATGTCAAAACAATGCGCTTTTGTAATTTTCCTGTCCCTGGAGAAGCTATTAAACACTAAACAAAATGCCTCAGAATAAAACTGATTGAGTGTTTTAAATTATGTGCTTTTGTTTGGCTATTAGCCAAATGTTCACTGGGAAAGCTCACCGTACATCAAAACCTGCAATTTGCACTAACAGTGGTAACTGTTCAGTTAATGCTGCTTGAATATCAGCAATGTGTATTCTGAAGCTCAATAGTCAAACAAAGCTCGTTTCTTTACATAAACAATTTGTGTAACTAGACTCTCAGCCAAGTGATTTTTTTTTCTTTGTTAAACTCTGGACAGGATGTATCTAATGGATAAGGTATTTTTCTCTACAGTATCTTGTTGATAAATAGCAGGGATTCCAAAAAGCTTAAAGAACAGCCTCTCTCTCTCTCTCTCTCTCTCTCTCTCTCTCTCTCTCTCCCCCCACTAAGATATATGTTTGTTTCTATTTAAGAAATAACATATCTTTCCCCAGCAGAGCTCAGCATAATATTTTACATGAAGTAGATACACAAAATATGTGCTTCTAATAGTAAATACACAAATAAACAAGAAAACACAGATTGGCTTCTTTGATCATTAACTTCTTTGATCTGTCTGCCAGTGCTATATGAGGTCTTACAAGAATCACTCTGCCAACCAGTTTTTTTTTAATTTTTTAGGAATAAAATATTTAAATAATTGGCTTGAATTCACTGACCTAAGTAATGGTGGTATTTCTGATGTTAGATTAGACATTTAAAAAGATACATTAAAAAAAAATTTTAGTTGCAGATGAACACAATACCTTTATTTATTTATTTGTATGTGGTACTAAGGATGGAACCCCGTGCCTCAAACATACTAGGCAACCACTGAGCCACAAACTAGCCCCTAAAAAGACACATTTATCAGTGTAATTAACTCTTAATGTCAGTATCCAAGACATTGTCAATGGTATATAACCTTTTTTTAGGGGGGGGGTAGGAATTTGGTGATATGGTTTCCTGATAACCAAAAGTGTAGGGTTACTAATGACACTATATCATAACCAGAATCCAGGAATAAATAGGTTCTTAATAGAAATTTGTTGATTGAATTGAGAGATATCCTCATACTCATTTACTCATTTTTTTTTATAAGCATCAGTTTCTTAGCCACATTTCCATGAGAGAACGTGAAAAAAATAGACAAAATGAAATACCTTTGGGTAATTCTGTGGCTGTCATTCCTAAGGAAGTTATCCTGATCCATAGAGGTATTTAATTGTCAGCCCATTCTAAGTTGAAAAATGGTAGTAATTAAAACTATATCTGAAAATTACCATTTGATCAAGGACAAAAACTTGGATTGCAATCATTTGTTACCAGGAGAAACTGGACTATGAAAAGGGTTACTGAGTCAACAAAATGCTTTCAGGGAAGGGATTCGCACCAAATCACTAGACCATGATTAAAAATAGATCATATCCACATGTTAAGTTTTCTTCCATTCTAGTTTATCTGTCCTGGAAGAGGTTTAATGGTGCTTGTAGGTTCACACAGTGCAAACAGAATGGACAGAGGTGGCTTCCATGTACAGTTATCTGTGGCAGATTTAGATGAAAGTGGAAATGGGTCTGATTAAAATTTGTAGAATTGCAAGTATTGTGGCAAGCAAACACACTCTGGTTCATGGTTCACTTATACCTAGAACTTAGAAGGTAGAACAAAGTGCTTTAACTCAAAGAGCAGTATTGTCTCATGATTAAAGCTGTGAACAAATGGTCACACTGCTGGGTCTAGCTCCCCTCCCTACCCATTTCTAGCCCTGTTTCCCTAAGCAAACTAGTTATCTTCTCAGGCCTCAGTTTCTTTATCTTGAAAACATTGCTAATAAAAGTACCTATTTCATAGGGTTGTTAAGAAAAGCACTTAAAATAGTAGCTGGTGTAGAGTAAGCATTGTGTATGCATTCATGTGTGTATGCATATGAGTGTGTGCATGTACACACATGAGCATATTTTATAAAGCATTAGCCATACTGGTTGGGTGGGCTGAAAAATAAGTAGATTTAGAAGAATTTTGATTTGTGAATGAGTCCAAAATGTACTTGCATCTTTACAGGCTCCTACACACAGGCACCCTTTCAAGCCACTATGGAAAATGAGACCCTGGTTGGTTGAATCAGTGACTTAACCCCAAAAAAGTGTTTCTGTTTTTACTAAGATGCTTCATTCAAAAAACTACATAATGTTCTTTTCTTGTTTCTCAAGCTGAAAAAATGATAAGGCTATCATCCTCTGCTGCTTCATTTACTTGTACTAATTTGTCCTAAATGAAAAATTCTTCATTTGGTAATAGAAAAGTGTTGCTTCAGTAATAGCAACAAGCCCAAGCTAATTGAGTTAAGCAAGATCTTTGGCCAGGAAACTAACTTGAGATATGCATCTTGTTTTTCCAAGCAAATGCTCCTACTTCAGAATCTAATTGTGCCATATTCTTCTTACCTGCTCTGCTGCCAGGCTTTTAGACAGCACTTTATGTTTCTGGCAGTAGTGGATGTGAATGTTTTTGTTATTGTTGCTTTTAATGATAAGTGTGTGGTTTTATTCTCAATATAAACAAAGGACTACTGGGGCCATACACCAGACTGTTTCACCATTAGAAGGTGCTTATTTTGTTATTTCCATCATTTGCTAGTGTTTTTGTTCCTAATCTTGGAATAGATCTTTCAATAGGAGAGAAAAACACTGCTTTCCAATCAAATATTTATAACCACTTGAATAGTAGAACCTGCCTGGTAAAAATATATTTGGTTTTCATCAAGGCAATGTTATTAGCACTGGCATTTTTGAATGACCAAATTAAAATAAGGCCTTTTTAAAATTGTATATAATGTGCTCCTTTAAAATAGGGTATTCCATTATTAGGAGGTAAAAAAAAAGCCTTCCAAACAATAGTTTTTGCTAGTTTGACATCTCCTTATTCCAAACCTAGTAGACTTTTAGGTTTTCTTACTTTTTTTTTTTGGTTTTTGTATTTTTAAAGAAATTTTCTTTTTAACTGGTTATTGCTTCTCAGTCAACTTTAGATCCATGCTTTTTTTTAACTCTTGTTTTAATGCTGTCTATGGCGACTACTTTCTCCCTGCCTTCCACACACACCTCTTGTCTTCTCCAGAAATTGGCTCTATTTGTCTTGTCTTGTTCCAGCATCTTTAGTCTCATTTGACTCTCCTCCCTCGATCGCACTATTACAAGTGACCAGCCTCTCTCTTCTTCCAAATTCTGGCAGACCTCTCAAAAGAGCATGACCACATTTTCTGTATCCACATCCTCACCACCCTCTCTGGGTTGAAGTCTAGTGTCAGCGCCTACCATTCTGATGAAACTTTTCTCAGGTAATTGGTGACATCACCATCAGATCCTACAGGCTTCACTCTGGCTTTATCCTGTGTTCTTTCTCCATACCAACTAACATAATTGGCTGCCTGCCTACTCCTTCAGATTCTCCCTTTGGCTTCCCAAACACTGGCCTCTCCAAATTCTTTCCATGTCATAGACCTCTTCTTTTCTACCTTCCATGATAGCTTATCCTCCACTTCAGACCCTCTGGCTGTAGGCATTTGCCAGGACCACATCCAACCCTTTGCCTTCTATTTTACTTGCCTCTTGATACTCTCATCTGCTACTGTTTCCTCTTCCCCCTCTATGTTGAAACTCCCAAACCTTTGTTGTTGGTCACTGTTTGCCTGCGTCTAGTTCCTCATGCATTCTTACTCCTAGTTGTGTCCCCCCAGTTCCTCAAGCAGAACAATCCAAAGCCATACTCCTTTGCCTTTCCTACCTTTCCAGTTTTCTGTCATTAGGACCATTCTTGTCACCAGTACCCACAACAGTTGCTGAGTCCAGTCATTTCTGTTTCTTCCATCTTCAGGACACGTAACATACCCCACTCCACAACTTCCAACATAATTGTTATTTCTTGATTGTTCTCTTTTATTGGGGCGTAATTTATATTTAGTACTGACTGATGGATTATATGTGTATATACATATGTAACTTTTATGCAGATCAAAATATAGAATATTTCCAACTCTGCAGCAGACCTTTTTATGACAGCTTCCAGTTGATATCCCCTTTCCTTCTAGGAGGTGTAAGTAACCACAATTTTAACCTCTGTTACTATACATTGATGGCTTTAATGTCAATAGAGTCTTATATGAATGGAAATGTCACTTGCTATAAATGGAATTTACTTTGCTCTCAGAAATGTACACAAGGTCTAATCATTCCACTTCCTCTTCTATATGTAGTAATGTCCTTTGGATTTAGCTTTTCTAGTAGGACTGTAGTGGTATCTCACTGTAGTTTTAATTTACATTTCTATGATGATTAATAATGTTCAATCTCTTTTCACATGCTTATTTGGATATCCTCTTTCATGATGTGCCTTTTCAGGTCTTTGCTGTTTTAACATTGGGTCATGGGTCTTATTTGCAGAAAAAAAAATCCTTTATTCTGAATGTGAGTCTTTGGTTCACTGTACCCC
Organism: Glaucomys volans; assembly: GCA_020662805.1. NCBI lineage: Eukaryota > Metazoa > Chordata > Mammalia > Rodentia > Sciuridae > Glaucomys > Glaucomys volans. Next base: position 133,336 of record JAJEJO010000538.1, on the reverse strand, counting down.
TCAGATATCTTCCCAGATCTGTTACTCATTTTTTCATCCTGTTGTTGTTGAATTTTGATTAATAGAAATTATTAATTTTAATAATGTCCATGTTTTCAATCTTAGGTGATTTTTGTGTCCTTTTCAAGACAACCTTCCTCAAGATCTTAAAGATAAGATTGAGGCACAGAAAGGTTGAGTGGTTTGCATTAAAATGGTAACAGATTAAGTTATCCTTAAAACATCAGCTGTCCCTGCTCCTCCTGAGCATATGGCTGCCCAGCCGGACATTTCTAGCTTTTCCTGTATGAGAAATAGCTATGTGAGTTTAGATTAGATCAGTGAAATATGAGGAGAAGAGATAGTCATCTCCAACTTGAAAGCAAGACACCTTTTATGCACTTTGCCCTTTCCCCTCACCCTCCCGACCTCACCCAGGCAGGCACTGTAACCTAGATAATGGTAGAGCTTCAGCATTGGTCAAGTAGGTGAAGACAATTGTGAATGATCTCACGGAGAACTCCTTTAAGTTTATTTAAATAGTTGATATAATAAGTTTAGGTCATTTAAAATTTATCTCATTGGAGTGTATTCAAAGCTAAATAAACCTGTTTCAGGAAACTTTGTTACAGTCCTTAGAATTTTCTTTAACAAATATGTGGGCACAGTTAGTAAATAGTGGAAGCTTTCCTTCAACTTAGATTTTCTGACGTCTTATGCTCTTATTACTTTGTCACATTATCTCTGCGCCACTGAAATGTATCTTAACTGCCTACTACCCCTTTAATTTGACACCCACAGCCCCTCTGTTCTCTGAACCTAACATTGAAATCATAACTTCTGCTATTTTTCCACATTACCTGTACCTAACCAAAAGCACACTCCCTCTACTTCCTGAGTTTGATTTTGCTTTTTATCTTAATCTCCTTCCCTTATGCTATCAAGTCAACCCAAAATGCTCTCTGTTTTCCTTTCTCTTTATTCTGCCTGTCTGAACTTGTTCCTATCTTTCAAAGTACAGCTCAAATGCTACTTTTTCTACAGAGCCCTGCCTGATCTTGCAATCAGTGATGACTTGGTTTTCCACCACCTGAATACTTTTCTGCTTTTGAGGGCAAGGATCCTAGTGCCTTGTACAGGGGAGGTACTCAGTAAGAATTTTGAAATGAATGAATGAATGAACTGTACAATATGTAAATTTTTCAGGAGCAGAAACTTTATATCATTCATTAACGAATGTTGATCTGGTCATTGCAAGTATAGCAGAGAATTTAAGCTCTGTCCACTTGGGTTCTGTGCTTTCATCCCTGGTTCTGACTCAGCAGTTCTGAATCAGCAAATTTGTTGTGCTGTATCACTTTCATCTTCCATAACGCAGCCCTTACAGCTGACTCTATTGGTACTAATTGCTGGCATAGTGTGACCATGACCTCATTTGACTTTTCAGCAAACATGACCTTTTTAACTGCTATATGGTAAGAAGAGGTTGATGTGGAACAAGAGCTGCTATTTTCTATTCGAGACAGATGATTTGACTTAGACAACTATGTGACAACTGGTTCACTCGTGTTCTCTTGGCATCTTAAAAGAACATTTGAATCATATTTGAGATGCCATTGTGTTCCTACCTCCAAATGCCACAATTGGAGATCTGATTCAGTATGTTTAAAATTGGCCCTAGAAATCTGCACTTTTAAATATTTCCCTTGGCAAATTATGATGGTCACTTAGGTTTGGGGACACCTGGCAGAGAAGGGTTAAAAGCTCAGATTTGGGAGTCAAATAAACCTGAGTTCTAATTTTTCTCTACAGTTACTAGTAGTTTGACCTTGGGAAAGTTATTTGGTGTCTTTGAATTTCAGTATAATTATTTGAATATTATGTGGACATAATAGTACCTACTTTTGAAACCTTACTTCGAAGATAAAATGAAGTAATACATGTCAGACACTAACACAGTGTTTGATGTTAAACATTCAGTTAAATGTAATTATCAAGTTCTTTATAAGGGATCCTTCTTTGTGGTGTTTTTATAAAATACGCAAATTTGAATCTACCATCTCTACCCCACAAAAAGCATGTGTCTTGTGTGTATATGTGTGTGGTTTTTCTCTTAATGAGGTTCTTAATTAGCCTCAAGTGTTTAAAGTTCTGTGTTTGATTACTGTGACCCCAGTTACTCTTCATGATATTTTACCAGTTAACCACTCCATACTTTAAAAAATATATATCGGAGAATTGTGTGTGTGTGTGTGTGTGTGTGTGTGTGTGTGTGTAGACTATCTCAAAGAAATACATAGAAAATTTAAGAACCAAATGTTTGAAGACAGCATTTCTGAAACAAGTAGATTGTTAAAAGGTCATAATTTGGAAGTTGAGGCCACAAGTGAAAGAAATACAGAGTCACCTAGTTCTGGTTTCTCATAAAATTAATTCCTTGTCTGCTTCAACATCGAACACAGAATGGAGTGGAGGAACCCTAAATTAGGGGTTTTTTGGTGCTGCCACCTACAAAACAAACCTGACTTTTGATCTGTGTGTGTTGTAGATTCATGGAGGAATGAGGTAAAACCCTTAGGGCAGGAGGAAGGGCATGGGGGTAAAGAGTCATGGTTTCAAAAATATTTTAGAGCCACTCACTTGTACCATAGTTGTTTGTTACAAATTTACTTCCAAGGGTAACAATGAATAATGAAAGTCAAATTTTGGAACAGAAATATTTATTCACAGCAGGGGCAAGGTTTCTTTTAGGTGAAGCAGGAACTCTCCAGGGTAAGAGAATGGGCAGATTCACCAGAGAGTTCTCTTTGCATAAAGAAGTAATAATCTGACTAATGGGTAGTATATTAAAAAGAAATCTTTAACCTTTCAATCTCTGTGTCATGCCTTTCATCATTGTGGGTTAATAGTTCATCACCCTGTGTATTTGAGTTAATCCTTACAGTGACCATAAGTGCTAGTTAATTTAGATAACTTCAGTGTATGTTTTGCCACATTTTTTCATTTGCATTCAGCTACTTATCAAATTCTCAGATTGCCTGGAGAGTAGGTGATGAGAATCATGGTCTATGGCCCCTTTCCTGTTCTTTCACTGGAGTGAGCCCTTCACACATAGAGTTCATTCATCATTGTCAACAAAAGATGTCATTTGACCTGAATGAATGTGAAATTTCCATTCTTTGGGCAAGAAGCATATAACCAAAATTTTAATTAAGAATAAGGCTGATCAATTAATAGTTGAAGGCTTTAGTTTGGGTTAGTTTACTCTCATTGCTCTTTCAAGTATTATTTAATAGTCATCCAGAATCCATGGAATTCTCAATAGAGTTGGTTTACATATAATTTCTACTCTTTGACTCATATGAACTTGAATCTAGTCTAAAAACCTGTATGGATTTCAAAGGCTTAGAGAGGATTAAAGAGCTATAAAAATTTAAATAACTTCATCCAGTGAGCATGTTTACCTAAATGTGTCATCAAGCTTCTCAGTTTTCTGGTTAGAAAACCGGTTTGAGACAGACTGACTCACGCTGTCGACTGATATAGTGCAAACATATTAAGAATTCTCTTGGCAAGACTAATGCAACAAAAACAGGGTTCTAGGAGGTTTTAGAAGTGAAGGTTTCATTTCTCTATTACATCTTCTTATCATTAAGAGCTTTCAAATTAAACAAATACATATCCTCAGTTTGGTGCTAAGTGAGGTAGTAGATGTATATTATTGTATCTAGTATCACTTGCCATTTTTCAAGGAAATAGTTTTTAAAGGTAATCTGGAAAGAATTAGTAGTTAGCCCCTGAAATGATAAAAAATGTAATGCTCTGTTATTACCAATATTATCCTCATATGTAAGTAAACATTTTTCTGGCCTTATGTTTCACTTTCACTCCATAGATCTCAAATTCTTTACCCTACGAGTAATATATATTTTTCTTTAATAGCCCTCATGGAAGACAGAAGACATCAAGTATATTTATGCCCATCTTGCAGATGGAAACATCAATATAGAACTCATGTTATTTTTTTTTCCCCCTAAGTGTTCCCTAACAAGTTTGGGGCCATACTCAAAGGATAGCCAAAGACAGTGGTATTCTCTAAGAAAGGTTAACTGCATAGCTCTTTTCAAGGATAAAAGGGAGCAGATTGGAATGTCTTCTTGGCAGAGTTCAGAACACTGTTAAAAGAAACAGACAACTCCAGTTTCTTTCTCTCTTTCAATTGGTTATATCTGATTGCCATTTGTTCACATGCTGCTGTAACTAGCCGATTTTAGGCTCAGCAAAAGGAATTAGGTAGCATATTATACATGACACCTCTGTTTCTGGGATTTAGAATGAAATGGGATTTTTCCATTGTCTTCAGCCAAATGGAAGTGTATTTCTCCAATCCGATTTTGCTATGAAGTATCAGGAAATTATTGCTTTCTTTTTGTTTTTATTGTCTATATTAGTTTTCTGGTTGTTTTCATTGTTGCTACTATTAGGAAGCTCTTTCCAAATGTGACACAGCTAACACAATATTTTCAATGATGGTTGAAATTTTTCTGCTTGCTGTGGGCTCAGGATAAAGGGGAGATCCAAAGCACACAACCTAATGTTCTAATCCTCAACAGAGACTTCATTCCACAACTTGTCTTTTTTCATTCTTTTATACCTGTGAATGCAGTTGTCTGTCTACTAAGAGTCCATTCAAACTTCAAGTTAATTGCTACCTTCTGGGAAACCTTAACATTCCCTCCATACAGGACTAATCCATCCCTCTAATCGCATCCCTGAGCACTCTTGTACTTGTCTCTGTGATAGCTCACGATTAATTACTTTATACTACTCATGTTTTCTACCAAGGCCTTAAAGACAGGATCCATGTTGTCTTTATTATTTTTTCCCCAGTTCCTAGTTCCATGCATAGTACAAGATAAATGACTATCAGATGAGGGAATGAACAGATCTTTAAAATGTCTTCATTTTCTCTCTCTCTCTTTCTCTCTCTGTCTCTCTCTCTCTCTCTCTCTCTCTCTCTCTCTTTCATGAAGAACCAAAATTCTCTTCTTTTTTCCCCAGCCAAAAAATCACTTTGGTCATTTCTCTTTGAGTAAATGCCCCCATTTTCCTATTTTTACCTCTCTATTTGTATTAGTCAGGTTTGCATTCCTGTCATAAAATACCTGAGTTAATCAACATGAAAAGAGGAAAGGTTTATTTTGGTTCACAGTTTTTTAGGTGTGAGTCCATGGTCAGTTAGCCTAGTTGCTTCTAAACCTGTAATGAAGCAGTATAACATGCCAGGAGCTCTTGGTAGAGGTGCCTGTTCATCTCATGACCAAAACAAGAGAGAGAAACAGAAAAAGGTGGGGTTGAATATTTTCTTCAAGGGCATGCCTTTGAGGACCTCACTTCCTCTTACTGTGCCTTACTTCCAAAAGGTTCCACCACCTCCCAATAGTGCCACAGACTGGGGACCAAGCCTTTAACCTGGGGGCCTTTGGGGGACATTCCATTTCCAAACTACTGCACTATCCTTTGGTTCCTGATGATATTTAAAGTCCTTCTTTGTAATATTTTAAGAAAACAGCAAACCTACATGTCAGGAGAAATATCCACTCCATTAATAATTCTATATCTAACATTTAAACACTTAAATCAATAAAGTTATATCTATACAGTTGATTTTAGTTACATTCAGCTTTAAGAAGGAATGAAATACCAATGTGTTGCAACATGGATGAACCTTGAAAACATTATGCCAAGTGAAAGAAGCCAAATATGAAAGGATACATATTGTATGATTCCCTTTACATGAAATGTCCATAATAGGTCAATCCATAGAGTCAGAAAGGAGATTGCTAGTTTTCAAGGGCTTGAAATTAACTACATAATGAGCACAGGGTTTCTTTTTTAAAATTGACAGGTAGTATTCCACTGCATGGGTAGCCACAGTTTTCTTTATCCATGCATCCAACTGATGAACATTTGGGTTGTTTCCATTTCTTGGCTATTACAAATAATGCTGTGAACATTCATGTGTAAGGTTTGGTTGGATGTTTTTATTTCTCTTGAGTATATATCTTTTAGTGAAATCTGTGAGGCATATGATCTGAATAGAAAAAGCAAACTCAAGACTCAAACTTGGTCTCTGCTATTATACTCACAACACATACCACTTCTATGATCCCAAAACATGCAGTAATTTTTCCCACTGTGTAACTGGAGACAGTGTCAGAACCCACAGGTACCCACAACTGCTTCCCTCAGATTGTTTATCTGTGCTTCTGACTGACTGGCTAAAAATCAGGGTTCGCACACTTCTATCCTCAGGTTTAATTAATTTGCTTGAATAGCTCACAGGACTCAGGGAAACACTTATGTCGTATTATAAAGGATATTACAAAGAACATAGATGAAGAGGTGTATAAGGAGAGACATGTAGGAAAGGGCCTTGGAGTTTCCATGCCTGTCTGGTTGCAGTGCCCTCCAGGAATCTCCACATGTTCAGCTATCCAGAAACTCTCAATTCTGTCCTTTTGGTTTTTTATGGGGATTTCATAGGCATGATTGAAGCATGAACAACTACATGGAAATGTGTTTGGACATAAAGATTAGCATTTAAGTGCTAGTAGACAGTGGGAAACCCCAGCAAGGCCTGCCTGTTCATAATCTTTTTGGCCTGTCTGTATAGCGAGTGTTCCTTACTCCTGGGTATGGGGCAGGATCCCTTCTGAAATAGGATCTTATGATCTTCCTTCAGGTGAGGTCAAAGAATTTCTTTAAGACTAACTCTAAGACAGAAGAGAAGGAAATGAAAGTTTCTATGCCCTGCCTTGGGGAAGACAAAGTCAGGTTCTTATATTCTGCCCTGGGGAAGGACTTATGAACCAAGAACCATGGACAAAACCCCCAAACTAATACCATATCCCATACGGAGACAGCAATGTACTTAATATTTATGTCCCTGCAAATTCCTATGTTGAAATCCTAACCTGTTGTGTAATGAAGGTGGAGCTCTCATGAGTGGGATTAGTGCCCCAGGGAAGTTTTGCCTTGTGAGGATACTAGGAGAAAACAGCAGTTGGCAGCCCAGAGGAGTTCCCTTAGCAGAGCCCAAGCATGCGGGCACTCTCATCTCCAACTTCCAGCCTTCAGAACTGTGAGAAATAAATTTCTGTTCACAAGCCCCCCTGTACCTGATGTTTTGTTATAGCGCCTGAACTAAGAGTGTAATGAACCATGTGAGAAATTGCTAGACAGTTTTTCAAAGCAGCTGCACCATTTTGTATTTCTACCCGGCAGTATATGTGGGTTCCCATTTCTCCACATTTTTGTCAATGCTTCTTATTACCTGGTTTTGCTTTTTGTTTTTTTCATAGTTTTACATTTAAGGATGCTTAGTTTATTTATCGTTTTCTTTCATTCCTTGTATGCTTGGTGTCACATTAAGAAACCATTGTCTAATCAAGATTTCATTGTCTAATGAAGAATTATCCCTGTATTTTACTCTAGGAGTTTCATAGTTTCATAGTTTTAGGTCTTTTTTGAAGGTCTTTGATCCATTTTGAGTTAATTTTTGAATATGGTAGGAGGTAAGGTAGGAACCCAACTTCATTCGTTTGTGGATATCCAGTTGTCACTACCATCTGTTGAAAAAACTCATCTTTCCCCTCATTGAATTCTCTTGGCCCACCTGTCAGATCTCAGTTGGCCATCAATGTGAGGACTTCTTTCAGGACCCTTAATTCTATTTCCTAGTCTATTTGCCCATCTTTTTACCTATACTACACTGTCTTCATTGCTATAGCTTTATAGTAAGTTTTGAAACAAGGAAATATGAACTGTCCAACTTTTTTTTTTTGAGACCATTTTGGCTTGTCTGAGTCCCATAAATTTCCATATAAATAAGGATCAGGAAACCAATTTCAATCCTAGTCAGGTGGGATTTTGCTAAAGTTTGTATACAACCAGTAGATCAATGTAGGGAATATTACTATTCTAACAAGATTTAAGTCTTTCAGTTCATGAATATGGGATGTCTTGCTACTGTTTATTTAAGTGTTCTTTAATTTTTGTCAATACAGTTATGTAGTTTTAAAAGTATTATTCTAACACTTTTGTTCAGTTTGCTTCCAGTTTTTTAAATTTTTTAAATTTATTTTTTCAGTGCTGGTGATAGAACTCAGAGGCACTCTACCACTGAGCTACAACAAGACCTTTTTGTTTGTTTGTTTGTTTGTTTGTTTGTTTTTATTTTGAGACAAATCTCTCTAAGTTACCCAGGCTAGCCTCAAACTTGCAGGCCTCCCACCTCAGCCTCCCCGTTAACTAGGATTACATGTGTGCACCACCGCATCTAGCATCTTTTACTTTTTTCTTTCTTTCTTTCTTTCTTTTTTTTTTTTTGGTGGTGCTGGGGATTGAACCCAGGGCCTTGTGCATGCAAGGCAAGCACTGTACCACTGAACTATGTCACCAGCCCCTACACTACAACTATTGCCATCATTGTTAGTTTGACATGTTTTAAAGTTTTTCTAGAATTGTTCATTATCCGTAAAAAAGCAAGGCATTGATTTCATTTTGTTCTGTAAAATTGTATGTTTGCTATTTTATCTGTTCTCAAATTTAAGTTTTTATGATTTTATTTATTTTATATGCATATATCATCTATTTTAATTTTGTACTAGAGAAACCTTTTTTCACCTATAGGCTATGTTAGCATATGTTAAAACTACTCTGTTAAGATTTATAGTCTCATTACAAAATTTCAAGTAGTTAGGAAAGAAAAAAGTGTATCATTTTCTCTGAAAGAAGAAAGTGCTCATAGATGGCAGTGACTCACAGGCCCTTAATAGTTTTACCTTTTATTTTGCTATGTTTCTAATTCTCCAGGGAATATTTAGGGACAATATGGAGTTGATAAATCATGTTCATGAATCTGTTCACCTCATTGCTAGTGCCCTGTTCAAATAAACAGCATCCCTTGTGTTTGTATTTGAGAAACTGAGAAAAATGTATGTTGGCTACCTTCAGCTTTTCTGGGTTTTTGTTTGTTTTGTTTTGTTTTTCCTCATCAGGTTACTGCCACAGAAAAATTCAGATTTCTTTTGCACTGCAGGAGCTGCCACTCTTGGATTAAATCCCTGCTTTGGTTGCTTTTACAGCCCTGACTTGCTAGGAGATCAGAAGACCACTGGGAAGGGTCCTGAGAAGCACACAGGTGGGGTTTGTGGACCTGATTCAGGAAGTATCTCCCAGTATTATTCCCCCTATACCCATAGGTCTTATATGATATTTTCAAGGGCTAAAATACGGCTTCTGTTCTAGTAATTTTAGTTTTTCATTATTTAAAAAACAAAACAAAAGAAAAACACCCGCAAAGTTACCAATGATTAACCTATTTGAAGGAAAGTTAAAATTAAGAAGTATTTGAAGTCACTGAGTCAATTCACTGTTTAATAGTGGGGAAGAGGGGAGACCCATGATATACTATGAGGTCCAGAAAGGGCTTGGCTAAACAAATTTCATTTATAAAATGGAATAATATCCAACCATCTAAAAAAAAAAAAGACTAGGAAAAATATACATTCACCTTCTTCGTAAATTGTTGACACGTATACAATTTTTTAGAACAATATAGAAGATACCACTCATTATGAGCTACCTTTGGGGAGTAAGAGGAGATACTAATGTTTTTTATACTGTTCACTTAAATTTTCTAACTATTTTTTATGCCTTAGATGTATTCATTATTTATTTATAAAGGAAACATAATATTATAATGAATTTCCATGTGCCCTTCATTCAGCTTCAATAGTTATCAACTTTTTTCTGAACTTTCTGTGCTCCCCAACTCATGATAATTTTGAAGAAAATCCAAAATGTCATATTATTTTATTTTAAAATATTTTCAGAATTTATCTCTAAAAGATAAAGACTCTTTTTAAATACACAGCCACAATACTGTTAACATACAGAATGTTAAGAATAATTCCTAGGCCGGGCGCGGTGGCACATGCCTGTAATCCAAGCGACTCGGGAGGCTGAGTCAGGAGGATCTCGAGTTCAAAGCCAGCCTCAGCAACTTAGCGAGGCCCTAAGCAACTCAGTGAGACCCTGTCTCTAAATAAAATACAAAATAGGGCTGGGGATGTGGCTCAGTGGCCAAGTGTCCCTGAGTTCAATCCCTGGTTCCAAAAAAAAAAAAAAATAATAATAATAATAATAATAATTCCTTACTATCAAATATCCTGGATAGCATTTAAATTTCTTTTGTCTCTCTCAACACTGTCTTTGAATTAAGATTCAAATAAGAGTATGTATTACATTTTATGGAAATGTCTAAATCTATTTTAACACATGAATTTTCCCTCTATTTTTTCCTTGTACATTAGTTGCTAATGTAACCAGGGTTTTTTCCTATAGAATTCTCACAATATTGATTTTACTGATTGCAACTTTATGATGTCATTTTATTTTATTTTTGTTGTCAACTCCAGACAGTGGGATTATGGGTAATTTTATGTGTGTATCTATTCAACTTGAAGAAACCTGATGTTTACATATGTATTGAGCAAAGGTAGAAGTTCATCACTATGGATCAGTGTGAAAACAGGTAGAAGCACAGTTAAAGAATAACACATCTTGCCATCAAAGGGCAGAGGACCCCTACTGAGAGGTCTCCACTAAAACCTATGACTCCTTTGAAGTTCCTATAATTGCTTCTACTTATAGTGCTCATGTTGGTGACTATGTCTAGAGAAGTACATACATTTATTTATTAATTAAATATAACACTCTGTTGAGTATACATAGATAAACAGAAGAAGATATCATATATAGATTAAAAAACCAGATATCCCTGTGGAGTCAGGGGAGTCCTAGTTCTGGTCTGTGCTCTCTCACCCTGTGCACGGGCTGCCCTTTAGTGCTTGTCTTTCTTATTTAGCATGTGTCTTTTGTTACCAGATTCCAAAGAATTTTTGCCTCATTTCTCATCATACATACCTGCTCTGCAAAGCTGGATTTCTTAGGCCTGACTTCCTTTTTGATCAACTGCATCATGTGACTGATTTGTTATTTATTGGTGATATTGAAGTAATCATTCAGAAGGCTGACCAGATGGGCTTAAGCTCTAGTTTGTCACAGTCTCTACCATTTCCTTTTATATACATTCAGTCTGCTCCTATCATTTACTTCCTCTCCGGCTTCTGAAGGCATGAGAGTTTTATGTTCTGGAGATGATTTCAACAAAAATAATGAATACAGCATTTGTGTGAAAGTTTGAGTGAGCTATCATCATTTAATTAAAGAGGCATTTGAACATTGTTTTTGAAGCATTGGTAATGTAGTTTCATCTGAATTATCTGTGTATGTTTGTACTGTGTGTGTGTGTGTGTGTGTGTGTGCGTGTGTGTGTATGTGTTCGTTCCCGACCGCCTCCCCACTTAGTCCCCAATCCTTGTGTGGTGTGTTTGATGTCCAAAGAAACTAACCAGCAGTCTTTGGATTCTTTTGCATGATTTGGCAGGTTGCAAGGGCGCAGCCACAGTGTAAGAAAAATTCGTTATAAGACCACAAATCTCCTTAGATTACTGAGGTTTCTTTCTGAAACTGGAAGTGGGAACCAAGTGACTGTCCCACATGTTTCCTTAACAAACAAAATTTAATCATTGTGGGGGCCTATGGGAAATAGGCTATTGAGAGAGACAGGCATGTTTCAAGGTTAAACCCTTCGAGTGAGGAAGGCAATTTAGTCCCTGCTATCTAGAGGTTTTTCAGTGTGAGATTGTATCTGACTTATTGTTTTTTACTACTAAAGCATGCCTCAGTTAGACTTCATCACAGACAAAAATTAGGACTAATTTTGTTCCTTTCAACATTTTTGTTATTCTTTTCCTCTTCCTTTGTTTATTCACAAATATCTTAACTTTTAAAGTAGTAGTGAGAATAAGCAACTGGATTTTCCTAGGTAAAGAAGCTCTTGGCATTCTCCATCTGCAGCTCTGCAGTTAACCACGTGACAAGAACATTCAGCTTAATCTAAATGCTGTCCTAATGACTAAAGTCTCTCATGTTGGAAATTATGGCTATAGAATGACTGGAGAGTTCTTACTAGGTGAAGTTTTGATTAATCAACAAATCTGTTTAGAGTAGGGAGTAATTTTACATAAAATAAATGGTGCCCACAGGGGCATGTCCTTTCTTCTTAGTTTCCACTTACATTTGGTCCCCACTTAGGGCACTACTGGTAAATACTCAATTTTGAGATCTCTCTGATTCCTTTGAAGGACTTTTTTTTTTTTAACCAAACAGTGTCATGACAGCCACATGTGGTTTTCTTTTTTTCTGTTTTTTCTTTATTAAATTTATTCCAGTGTTTGTTATGGCATGAAATACCTTTAATATCATATTTTCTCAGAACAAACACTGCATGATACAAAGTAGGAAAAGTATAAGTTAGAAATTTATTTTGTAGAAAGAAACAGAAAAACACACATTCTGCCTCATAAATCCTGCTAATGTGTTTCTTCTACACTTGATCTTAACCAAAAGACCAAGAAGTGATAATAATGTATTTCTAAAAAAATCTTCTGAAACTATGCTACCTATTTGTTAGGCATCTCAGGTATTTCAGGCTACTAATAAGAAATTCATGATAGTAAGAGTATGTACATAATAGATAGGAAGAAAAAATGAAATAGAGTTATCAAGTAGAAATTAAGTTAAATAAGAGAAATAGGTATGGAACTCTCACTCCAAACCAACTGAATTATTAGAGGGGAAATTTGGCAAAATGACCTTTGATCCTGTAATGGTAAACAAATCAGTCTTGTCGGGACACATAAGGTCAGTACTAAGTGTTGTGAACTGTTGCCAAATATGTCACATGATGCCGAAGGTGAGCCAGGATCCTAGACTTGGCCTCTAAGGCTTGGCGTGGGACACGTGAAGCAGAAAGCTTCAGACCTTTCAGAGAAGGAGCACAGAAGGTGTTCTGGAAGACCACTAATGCCAGGCTTGAAAACTGAATTTGATGGGGAAAGGAAATCAACTGAAAGTATATTGACAAGTTCAAAATAACCTTTCAAGAAAATGTTATAATCTTTAAGTGTATTTTAGATGAAATGTTAGTTGTTTCACTTTGTTTTGTTTCCCAGAAGGTACAGGTCCAAAAATTAATGCCCAAGTCAGAAAGTCCAATTCATGTTATTAGCATACATTTGCATACTTAACATCATATGTTTAAAATGAGGTCTGATTGAAATTTAGTTTCAGGTAGAATTATAAAGTATGCAATGGGTCCTTCATTGTTAGTAATGGTATAAATATCTATTTATACCAGGGGCAGTTTAGCTATAGGTTTCAAAATCCTTAAATTGTTCATAACTTTTGACTCAATTTATTCTAAGGCAAGAAGGAAGACATTAAAGTTAACTGGAGTATGAGATTATTTATCATAGTGTTCTTTATGATAATGAAAATTTGGGAGTAATCTAAATGTCCACAATAGATAATTTGTTAAATAAATTGTAATACAGCACATGTTATAGAAGTATTCGTCTACTTAAAAATTGCCCCGTAGAGGAGAAGTGTCATTGTTGATTTAGGAAAATGTTCTTTGTTTTTTTATTAGTGAAAAAAAAAATGGTTACAAATACTACACAAAATGTGAATTGAGAGTTCTTTTTAGTGTTTGGCTTTTGTAATTAATGTTTTTTGAAAATTTTTAATATATTTTTTATTTGTTCTAATTAGTTATGCATGACAGGAGAATGCATTTTTGATACATCATATGTAAACGGAATATAACTTCTCATTTGTCTGGTTGTATGTGATGTAGAGTTACACAGGTCACGTAATCATGTGTGTACATAGGGTAGTAATGTCTCATTCATTCTACTACCATTCCTACCCCCGTAGTTAGTGTTTCTGATATTTTTAACTTTAAAATTCCCTTTTAGGATCATTCTTTCCTCCAGTGCCTTAATCCATCTGCCTTCTTTGTGACAGTCCCCAGGCTCTCAAGCTCATTCTCCTTTTCCCATCAAAACTGACTTGTCTTACATCCCACTCTCCTATATCTATGCTAATTAAAGGAACTAATCCAGGAACTGACTTATGGTAAGAGAGTAATGGAAAATAGTAGATTAAGATGGAGCAACTTTGCCTATATTTCATTCACTCATTTCAAAACTGTTTATTGCACTCCTTCCATGTTCTTGACCCTGTGGAAGGAGCCATGAACACAACAAAAACAAACAAAAAGTCCATTTACTTTAGAGCGGGAATATTTGATTTTTTACAATAACTTTAGACAAGGAGATGTGATTTGTGTGGGAAATCTTCAATTAGTGGTAGGATAACGGAGCCTTGGAGTGTTTTGGTATACTTAAAAACCATCATATTGGGTGAGCCTTGATTTTACCCATGTGTTAAGCTGTGCTCTTCATAATACCATCATACTTCCATTTCTGCTTTTCTAGCAGGATGACTTCTAAAAATGAAGAAATAAATCTCAATGATTTTCAAAAAAGTTCATTGAGTACCATCATACCCAACCCAGTGTTATGCCATGTTAGATCATTAGAACATTCACTGAAGGAAATAGATACAACCATGACTTGAGAAAGATTTCTCATTGTGTGTCCTCTGTATTCTTTATTGTTATTGACCCATAACTACATTGCACTTACTTGTTTTTCTGTCTCCCCTATTTGGTATGAAAACTTAAATTGTCACATCTTTAGCATCCAGTATAAAGTTGAATTAAATGCTTTCTTGACAATCTGCATTTATGCAGAGTACATAAATGAACTGCTTTGAAGAAAGATGCTTAGGATGGTTGATTTTATGTGTGAACTTGGCTGGGCCTTGGGATGCTCAGATAACTAATTAAACAAATTTCTTGGAGTTATGTGAATGCATTTCCAGAAGAGATTAGTATTTGAATTGGTAGATCAATTAAAGCATGTGCCCCTCCCCAGGGTGGGTGGGCATCATCCAACTCGTTGAGGTCCAGAAAAGAACAAAAAGGTGAAGGAAAATTGAATTAACAACTCTGTCTTAATTATTGAACTGGGCCATCAATCTCCCCTTGCTTCTAGACTCCTGGTTCTTGGGCCTTCAGACCTGGACTAGAATCTCCTACCAGCTCTCAGTCCTTTGAATTACATCACTGGCTTTCCTGGGTCTCCAGTTTGCAGATGGCAGATCATGCAACTACTTAACCTTTATTATCATGTGAGTCATGTTTCTCTGGCAATCCCTAATCAATACAATGGTAATGCTTACTGAGTGCTTTCTTTATGCCAGTTGCCATACTTAGCACTTTCTGTGCATCACACAATGCAGTAATCACAAGAACCTATGAGATCTGTATCATATTTTAACAGATAGGGCAACTTAGACTTAAAGGGATTAAGTACTTGCTTAAAGTCAGATAGCTTGTGAATCAGATGAGAGGATGGCACCTTGCTTCCAACCTTTATTATCCTAACTCAAGTCTATGCTTTTAACTCTGAACTCTGTATCCTTCTATAAGGCCTTTCTGTGCAGTGATACTTGCTCATCATTTATGCTAGTCATTTCCTTCCTCATGACTGGCCAAAGTTATTTGGTTTCATCTCTTTAACGAGGGATTAATGCTCTTGCCAGGAAAGTTTACCTTAAAGTTGCAAATTCAGGATACAATTTAATTCTAATGTTCCACCTTTATTTCCATTTATGAGGCAATAATTTCCATTTTGATATGACTTAATAACTCTTCTTCCTCTTTATATTTTATAGTCCAGATGGAACAGAAGTTTGAGGTTGTCTTTCCACATTGAAAAGACTTTGGCTTCCTTTTTTATAGAGCTGTTAAGCTAGTAGCTATGAGCCAGTTAGTAGATATGTTTATCCAGTACTTATTATATGTCCTGTATTTGCTTAGTTCTGTATTGGCTGTTGGATAATTACAGATCTTAGTCTCCTTTTGGCCTCACCTTTCATAATGTTGCAACATTGGTGTCTGTATACCTATGTTGTATAGAATGAGCACTGGCGTACTGCCTGAATTATCTACAGATTGTTTTAGGAGGGTCTTTTCAACTGTATTACAGTTGTTTAATTTCTTCTGAACTTCTCAGCACACCAAGCCCAAAGTTTGAGTGCCTCTTAATGATGACACTAGGGGAATGGCATTGAATATATTACCAGGAGACCTGACTTCTGGTCTGGCTTTCCAACTATTCAGCAGCAAGATTTGGGTATTTCTTATCTGGGACTTGGTGGGCCTCACTTTTCTCAATTTGAAACTCAGAGGATTGTTCTAGATTGCTAGGTCTTTTCTAGCTTAAATTGATTGTGAGATTTCATACTTTTTGACAGTTATCTGATATATTGATCCATTTTGGTGGCATTAATAGGAATAGAAAGATTATGAGTAGACCTGAATTTACAAAGATGATATTAGGTTCAGTTTTGAATATATGTCATTTGAGGAACAATAAGGTATACCAATATCTAGATGTCCTTTAAGAATGAAAACAGATTTGGATTTGAATTAGAGGCATTATCATTCTCACTGATATCTTTAGATAATGCAGGTTAAAGTACAGGCTCTTAATCATAACAATCACATAATCACAGATTGTTAGATCTGAAAGAAACATGCAAATTATGTAGTCTGCCTTGTTTTATATATAGTGAAACAAGATTAAGAAATGGAATTTTCCCAAAGTTACTTAAAAGCTACATCTGCAGATATGAGTCCCCCATTTCTAAACTTCTGTTTCTCCCTCACTGGACTTGTTATATTTTCTTTTAGACTAGTTTTAAACATTTCTAGTATTTGTGTGTGTGTGTGTGTGTGTGAGTAATAAATATGAGTGATTAGTAATCGCTAATCGTAATAAATACAAATTATTTGTAAAAGTTAGCTTAGCTCTCTGGGAAGGAAAAGCAATCAAATAGCAACATCACTGTATCCAGATTTTGACCTCTGTTACTAAGTGGTGCTGTATAGAAACCACTGAATTGTGCAATTACAGAGGTATGGTTTTGTGACATCTGTTGAAAGTTAAATCATGGTTTATAGTCCTAAATGGTTTTCTGGTACCTACATGAGGTAATTAATCTCTCATCCCTGCCTATGTCCTGTGTTAGGTCTGGGGTGTAGTACATAAACACCAGTCTGATTGCATTGTAATTCTGTATAGAATGCAATACCAAAATATGTGTTTGTGGTGGGTCTCCATTTTGTCCTGACCAAAAACTGAATCCCCAAGACAAAGGTCAAATGGAGATCTGGCATCCATTTCACTCTTTGCAAGACGTAGTCCTGAGAATATGTAATACAAATACTCCTTGCCAGAATACTGAAAGGAAATGATTGCATTTGAGTACAATGTATTCACAACAATAGTTTAGTGTGCATGAAATTTAAAACTGCTGGCTTTCCACATATTATTTCTAAAAAGACTTTTAAAGCATTGTCCTCAATGTGTTTTACTTTATGGAATATTCTTAAAAACTGAGATTTAAAACCAAAAAAACTGAAAAATCCTAACGACAATAGGAGTTGGGGTTTTATTTTTTATTTTTTGGATTTGTTCTAATTAGTTCTACTTGACAGTAGAATGCATTTATGCATTTTGATAAATCATACATAAATGGAGTATAATTTCTCATTTTTCTGATTGTACATATTGTAGGATCACATTGGTTCTGCAGTCATATATGTACATGAGGTAATGAGTTGGGGTTTTATATAGGTTAAGATCTACCTTCTTCACTCACTATCTAGTGCAGGACCTGTCTTGCAGCAGGCATTTAATTTATTTTTAATTTTTTTTTAGTTGTAGATGGGCACAATACCTTTATTTTATTTATTTATTTTTATGTGGTGCTAAGGATCAAACCCAGTGCCTCACACATGCTAGGCAAGTGCTCTACCACTGAGCCACAACCCCAACCCTAATTAATTATTTTTTTAAATGAATCGTCGAATGAATGAATGGAAAGCAGCACTAAATAAAAAAAACATAATTAATTCATCCATTCATTTATGTATTTTAAGGGACTATCCAAAGCCTATAGAAAACAGATTTCGTGTCTTTCCAGAGAAGCCTTTGAAAGAAGTCCAGTATACCCAGTTAACAACAGGGTCAAATGGGGCACAAGCTATGTTTCAGTCATCTTGCCTGATGCCAGTTTGTAAACTAGGCCTGTCATAGTAGAAAAGGGTCCATGATGGAAATCTTTGTAGAGTTGCTTCAGCCAAAAGGAAAAGGTGAAGTGGTTTGTTCTTTACCAAAACCTACCAGCAAAGGACTTGCCCAGGATGTAGTCAAAGCAACAAGCTTGAAGCTGGACCCTGTTGACTTTCTTCCCAAAGGTCCCTATGCTCCCTTTTTAATTGTCTATGTAGTCAATCTGGGCAGGACAGGAACAAGAAATTAATTCTACTGTGACTCCTTCCTCACTATGTAACTACCATTTGAACTCCTTATTTGTAAAAACTTGAATATCAGTGCTAATCTACTTGGCCAAGATATTATGAAAACTAATTTAAGACTTTTAAAAAATCCATGGTTAAAGCCACATTTTTATACAGGGTTGCCATAATAATATTCATTTTTTGCCTTAGTGTTTATTCCAAGGCCAGAAATGCAGTAATATATATAGTTGGTATACATGATTTGTTTTAATATTCTAAAAAGAATGTATGGTTTCAAAAGGAAAGATTTTCTGTTCCTTCACATCTTTTAGCCCATTGAAACTAAAAAGGAAAAAAATTCTGCAAGGTTTTTTGCAAGTAGAGGCAAAACTGGCATTTCACTTATGGGAAAATTTTGCAAAATTATACTAACTAAAAGTGATTTTTGTTTTGGCTTTCCTGTGAAGCCAACTAGAAAGGCCAAAAATTACTGGCATTGCTTTTGTGTAAAACCTTTCACATAGACTCCACTTGTAATCCAGCCAAGTACATAATTCAGGTCATCAGTGACACATATCCACGTAGTGGAAATGGTCAGTGAACAAAGTGTTGCCGTGAAACATGACTATGATATTGTGATATGGACAAACCACACCTCACAGATTATAGCTAAGGAAACTTTACATTAACAGGCTTGGAACGGACTTTTCTAAGCCTATCCCTGCCCCCACTCACCCTCAGTGGGAAAGCCAATTGCTTACTGATTACGACAGCGACATCACTTGGCAAACATTTTGGCCTGAATTCAATGTGTGACATCAGGCTCCTTTAGGGTTTTCCACATAAAACGAATTCTCCAAAGAAAACAGAAATTGAGCCTTAATTTGAAATCCATTATTACATCCTTTAAGGTCTCATTAACTACCCTTGGTCATGTATTTCTTAATTTTTATTTTACTTCCATGTAGATATTAACCAACACTTAAAATATGAGTGCTAATCGCTCACTCAGTGTTTTTTCAGACTTCAAATATTTCTTTGTACCTCCTCTCACCCAATGTCTCTTTATAGGGGTTATGATATCTTTTGTTTTGCTGTAGGTTCAAGTATCTGCTAATTTGGGAGTGGTTCAGGTGACTTTGAGAAAAAAGTAAACATTATTCTTTGACCTCATAGGATGAGTTAGTCCTGCTTTTGTGAGGTGTGGCTGTGTGTTAGAGAGGAAGTACTCCCACCAAAGGACTCAGTGATTTGTTTTTTGCCCTGTCATCTGAAAAATGAGAACATTACTGCTGTTTCACTGTTGTGTGAGGGTATTTGCCTGAAATCATTAGTTTCCCCCGATGCCCTTTTGATTGGGTAGTGTGTACTCCATGCTTTGATACATGAAACCTTAAAGCAGGTGGAAACCAGTTATGTCTCACAAGGCCTGTAGTCTCCCTGCAGAAAAAAGAGGAGCAGGGAGGGTGGATGTGAATGTGTCAACAGTGCCAAGATATGGAAATTGTGATACTGTACAGGACAAGCAGAGGAGGAACTATCCGGGCTTCATGTGAGTTGAGAATAGGTTTAACATTCTCACACCCAAAGAGTTCCATCTGGAAGCTATTCCTTGCCTAAAGGAAATAGGTGAATATTCTCCTATCATCTGGAACAGCTGAAAACTCTCTATTCACTTTTTCCTATTTCTTGGTATTGGCATTTTCAGTTTAATTATTCTTCAGGACAAAATTTATATCGTATAAAACTAAAAAAAGGACCTCTTAAATTCTTTAACTGATTTGATACATGTAGAAATACCATTCCTAATATATCAGTTCTTCCTTCCCATTGCCTTTGTTCCCACTGATCTTTGGTTCCAGTTTCTGAGTGTTAGTCCTCTTTGGTTTCTTGATTTATGTAATCATTGCCATCTGCTTCCCAGGGTTACAGTATTACTTCTGGATACGCTTCCCAGCCTTCCTCCAGAAGATAGGAGAAATACAGCAGTGCATATCAGAACTGTACCCCCAGCCCTTCACATTGCCACCCTACATCCGTATCCTCTTGCTTTCTCATGTGGTAAACCCCCTGGGCAGAAACAGACTGTGCTGCTTTATTCCATGGCAGGCAACACTCTGACCATGGTCAGTATATGTTCACAATAATGAGAGATGAAAGAAAGTGTCTGTGTTCAGCAAGTTAGTGCCAAATAAATAGTATGGAGGCCAAATGAGGCCACTAGTGCCAAACCACAGGGGTTCAAAATAATATTTAATATAACATTGTCTCATTGAATAACAAATCGTATATTGTAATGTCTGAGTCTAATCTTCCCGTGGTGCCAGATTTCTTGTCTTCCTTTAATCTGCCTCTGTAGATATTTCTGCACAGTTCATAAGGGGTAAGTGAACAAGGATCTCCATCCCACTCACCCCCTGCCTGCCATGTAATGAGCAATAAACAAACGCCTAGAAAAAAAATGGACTGTATTATGGATTGTCTGGCACTCTTGAGCAAGTGTCTACCATGAAATGCACTGAAAAGAAATGAAAGTTTGCCATTAGCCTAGATATTATTATATCTTCAATTACCTAGCTAAAACATGAACTGGAAGCTTTTGAATAAAGCAGTTGATTACTAGTGTTTCAGAAAGGGGAGCTCACAGGTATGTTTTTTTCTTCATCTTTCTGTGATTGTTAGAATTCAGTATTGTTAGCACTGTAACTTTTATAAAAGTATATATGAATAACCAAAGTGAAATAAATACCTAATAAAAAATTTAACATTGCCAAGATTGGTTATATTCTATCTTTGTAGGATTCAAAGAGAGCTATAAGCCAGGCATATATATATATATATAGGCTCAGGCCTATAATCCCAGTGGCTCAGGAGACAGGAGGATTACAAATTCAAAGCCAGCCTCAGCAATTTAATGAGGCACTAAGCAACTCAGCAAGACCCTGTTTCTAAGTAAAATATAAAAAAGAACTGGGGATGTGACCCAGTGGTTAAGCATCCCTGGGTTCAATCCCTGGTACCAAAAAAAAAAAAAAAAAAAGAGAGGGAGGGAGTGGGAGGAGAGAGGGAGAGGGAAAGAGAGATAGTTGTCCTTTCAGTTTAAAATGAATGCTCATATTTTCAAAGTTGGTTTAGAATTGAGCATCAAAGTAGAACAAAATAACCTGCCCTACACATGATTATAAAATGTTTATCAACCAAATTCCCCATTTTGCAACCAGGCTTCTTAAAATACTTTCTTACAAAATAAATAAATAAATACTGGTTTACATATTTAAGCTTCTATATTCTCATTTCTGTTTATTCTTCAAAGAATTGTAATTTGGCTTTTCCTCCCGTTTTTTGAAATGGCTCATTAAGCTCTCCAGTATCTTGTTGCCAGAATCCCTTTCTGTATGTTTTGATGATATTCTACTGTTACCCCTTTTGTGAGAGTCTTCCCTTGCTATGTTCTGTTACCTTCTTTCTCTATCATTTCTTTCAGCCTTCTGCCATTCTTTCTCAGCTTCCTTTCTTGACTCCCTTTCCTCTGAAAAACTGCCATGCATTGATGTATTCCAGGGTTCCCTTCCCAGCATACTCTCGCATAGCTTTAGCTGTCACCCACTGCAAATCCACATCACCAGCCCATCTTTTTCCAGACCTGTACTTCTGACTGTAGATTGTCTTTAGATCTATTCTTTCCACTAGGTATTGGAAAACACAAAGGTCTAAAATAGAACTCCTCTTGCTTGCCTCTCCCTAAATACACTATTTGCCCGAGTCAAAATCCTATAACAACAGAAGACTGTGCCCCATTCCCATATTTTCTATCTTGGTAAATAACCCGAGTGCTTCTAAATAACTCCCTGTATCCCTTTCTTTTCTGTCCAGTCACTAATTCATGTTGACTGTACATCATAAATATATCCTGTTTATACTCCCTCATCTTCCTTATCTGGGCGTTTGCTTCCTAAGTGGGCTTCCAGCCTCCAGTCTAAAGCTCTTCTCATCTTTCCTCCACTTTGCTTTAATGGTTCTTTAAGAAAGCATGCCTGATTGTCTTGTTTCCCCTCAGGTTTTCACTGTTTCTTTCCTGCCAACAGTATGAAGTCCAACTGCTTATGGCTAGCCCTTCCTTTTCTCATCCTGCACTCACACCCATACTGTAGTCACATGGAAAGCCTGCATTCCCATGCTCTTTTCTCACCTCTGTGCTAATAATACATTTGCCTTGAATGTAGTTCCCATTCTTCTTTGCCTAAGGACTAGACCTCTATGCCTTCTCTGTACAGCATTCCCAAGGTAATCCCTTGCAGAGTTAGATGCCCAATATATTGCCTCCATAGTCTTGATCATGCCTGGTGATTCTTACATTGCACTGATAATATCTTTAACCATGTCCTTTTTTTCCTTGCATTGGACTGTGAGATCTTTGGGAACAGAGGCTGTGGCATATTCATGCTTGTATCCCTGACACCTGGTACAGTGCCCAGCCCATAGTAACAAGTTAGTCATAGTTTGCAGAATGGGTCATTGTTTCATCCAAAACAGCCTTACCTTTCACATTCCTGTTCTAGTAAGCTTATGAATTCATCACTCTTCACCATATATTCTTTATGTTTTCTTTTTTCTTCCTCCAACTGCAATATGGTTTGCCTGTGGGATTTTTCTACCATTAAAAGTTGTTCCAAGATTCGTCTGTGAGATTCTTTATGTTTTTCCACGACTTTGTCCAACTGCAAAAGAAAATGCATTTATAACCTGTTAACTACAATACTGCCATCTTTCATTCTTTTGTGTCTGTTTTGACTAATTCAGTGATAAGTTTTTTATCTCACAATTTAGTTTTTATCATTACTCATGCTAATTGATACTTTTTGGTTAATTGATACATTTTTTAACTCAAATGTCTTTTTATTGTCACCAAAATTTTCCAGGGAGAATAATCTGTGTCTCTGTGGATATCAGAATACTTTCTTCTTGTCCCTTTTCTGACATTCTTGCTTCTCTCCCCAGAGAAACCATTTTAAATGACTTGAGAGTGAGAGAATCTTTGCACATGTTTGATTCTGCAACTCCCCTAACTTATCTCTTTTGCCCCAGCCCACCCTACAATACTGTCTGCCAGCATATGTCTCTTGGATCCCTTGGTCTGTTTTTGTTTTTATTGTGCATCAAAATATTTTCATTAAAATACATAGGTAGATAATCAGTCTGTGTTGGTGTGTAGTACGAATCTGACCAAATTTAAGTACTAAGTCCTTTCTGGTTTTCATAGCACCATACTTGTGTCTTTATTATAAAATGATCAATCTGCACCTGACTTATGTTTGTTTTCCCTACTAGACAATGAACTCCCAAGAGTAGAATCTACATCCAGTTTTTCTTCAATTCTTAGCATCTAACAGTACCTTGCTTCAGATAGGTACCCAGTGTATATGTTTACAGAGTGAAAACAAAATAACCAGGCAAGGAAATCAAGAAAGAATTGGAAGGAGACAAGGAGACCACTTAGAGCAAAAGTAGCTCAGGCTCTTTCCAGTGATAAATTAAAATTGATGAAGAACATGGTTTTTAAAACACGTGACTTCTGTAATTGATAGTGTGTTATTTGCCCTTTGCCTTTATTATAAAAGATTGAAAATTTGTCACTAAGCATGAATTTAATGCCAGATAGCATTTTTAGGATGTTTAGTGGGCATCCCAAAAACTGTGTACTTGACTAGAAATACAAAGCATCAAGCAACCAAATCATTTCAGAAAATGAACAGAAGTATGAAGGTGTGTGTCTCCACATATGGAACCCAGTGATTTCTCTTGGACCTCTCAATGCTTAAGCTGGTTGTTGAATTTTCTAATATGGGTTTATGTCTACGGCCATACCACCCTGAACGCGCCCGATCTCGTCTAATATGGGTTTGTGTAATTTTGAAAAATACTGCATTATGCAATTGTTGATGATTTTTAGTAAATACAGTCAGTCCTTTTATGGAAGCTGGAACTGCTAAGTTGTGTTGCCTGCTGGCAGAGGTACTGTTAACTGATGATCATTTTTGGAGAGGGAAAGTATATTGATTTGGTGTGGTCTCAAGCCATGTCAGCCCTCTGAAAATCCCATCTTACAGTTGCCCAAACTTTACAGTGCATTGTCAGGGAAATTCAAATCACTTGCTTTTAGAATTTGAGAGTAAATAATGAAAAGATAAGCTCAAATTTACAGAAGTTATCAACTGATTTAGAAAAAAATTAATTTGTTACAGAAAGGCTGGAAAGAATCAATTCCCTTTGTTTAGTATGTGACCAAGTAAGTGGTGTCCCTTCCTCCAACCTCACCTCTTTCTAGTCATTTCTTATCACTATCAGCATGATTTTACAACAGTGGGATTAATTGTTCTCCTATGAGGGGCCAAAGGCCCTTTAACAACTGCACCCCCTGCCATTTCAGTCCCATTTCCATTCCATCCCCCACCTTTCTCACCAGACTTTTACCCACCCTGGACTTTAGGCAGTTCTTAGAAATCACTCTGCTTTTCTCAGTGCTGAAAGCTAGAAACCTTTTCCCCTTCGTCGAGTTTCACCAAAACTTTTTCTGTCCTCTGTTCACCCCTAGGTAGCATTGTTTGCTCCTTGTATCATTGCCTAGTTCTCTGGGTTTTCCTTCTGTCACATTTCATGACTCTCAAAAGAGTGCTTTGAATTTACTACATGTTGTTCAGTGGAACCACCAGGCAGCTTATGATTGTATCAGCATCAATTGGAAAGCTATCCAATAGTGACCTTGCAGAGAGAAAGCTTCCAAAGAAAGGTGTTACTGATTCTGGAGATGTTTTAGTCTGTATTTGAAGGTTTATTCTCTGACTTCATTTCTCCAGGTTTAGAATGCCTCATAGAAAACAGGCCAGTGGTTTTCACTTCAGTCTGTTCCTCATTCCTGACAGATCAAACGATGGACCTGATACTCCCTGAATGCATGTTAGTTTGGCCAAGCCATATGACTATTCTATACTTCAAATTCTTCATCTATAACTTGAGTAGTGGGAACTTGATTGCTCATAAGATCAGTTCTAGTGTCACAATGTTTGCAAATCAGCCAGTATTTTAAGGTGCCTATTCGGCCATATGTTCCTGGTACTGTGATGGTTGCCATGGAAAACACAAGAGAAGTTTGAACTCTATGTGCTTCCACTCCCACTAGGAAGATAAGATAAACATGCAATACATGGTGGCATATCATTAAGGATAACTGGAGAATGATTTTCCTTTTTATACATCCCCACTTGGAGATTGAGTGAAACTCAGGAAGAAAACAGGAAGACTCGTCAGTCATTTCAGAGATCACCAGGAGCCAAAAAATTGAAAAGATGGCTTCTCAATGTTTCCTGTGAATGACAAGCTCCCAGCTTATCAATTCAGTCTCCCTGATATGATGTCCTACCCTCATCCCCTGATACAGTCCAACTGCTTGCCTAGGATGAAAAAAGCATAGAATATACCATTAGGTTGGATTTTGGGTTATCCTTCCATGGTCAGAGGGAATGAAGCACAGAGAAGTTTTCTTTTTGCCCTTATCTGCTTAATATTTGTTTAGAAAATAATAATGACCTTTGTTTTAACACACTCCCAGTCACAGACCACCCTGATTTAGGCTTGGTCTTTTTTCTGTGCTATGGCGTTGGTACTCTTTGTTATTTTCTCTTGTCTCTGTAGATTGTCCTTTTCCTTGGTTGTCTTTTTTTTTTTTTTTTAATTACCCTGAACATACTAGTAGGAATAAAGCTAATCTAAGGGAGCAGAGAAATTGTTTGACCTTTTTAGTATATCAAAGATAACCATATATGCTATTCATTTCAAAGTAGCCCTTCTTCCTTGACTATACTGAAATTTAATTTCCCTTGTTAACGCAGGAATCTGGAAAATAAATAAATAAACATTGCCTCCACATCTCAGACCCTAGAAGTGAGGATATGTTTCTCAGCTGCATGCTGCCAGTGCAGACCTTCCTGAAGCCCTTCCTTGTTTCACCCTCACTCTGAATGGTGATATTCTTCTCTCATGTTCAGTTTGGTCATCAGCTGAGCTTCAGGTCAATCTCCCAACAATCTTCCCTTCCACACTGAATTCTGGTAGCATTCTAGGGTTTTCTGACTTAGCTGGACTTTCACGTGGCTCTTTTCTTTAGGCCTTGTGTTGTGATTTAGATATGAGGTGTCCCCCCAAATCTCCTTTGTTAATGAGGAGTATTCAGAGGTGGAACGATTAGATTATGAGAGCTATCACCTCAGCAGTGGATAAATTCTTTGGGTGGATTAAAAATTTTGAAAGGGCTACTGTACTTGAGGTAACTGTAGACAGGTAGGTTGTAACTGGAGAAAGTAGGTCATTGGAGGTGTGCTTATGGGGGGTTATATTTTGTCCCTGGTGCCTCTCTCTTCCTGCTTTTCTCTTTTTCTTCCCCTACCCTTTCTCTCTGCTTCCTGACTGCTAGTACCTGAACTGCATTCCTCCACCTCACCCTTTTGCCACCACGTTCTGCCTGATCTCAGACCTGGAGCCATGGCATCAACTCATCATGGACTGACCCCTCTGAAACTGTGAGCCAAAATAAACTTTTCCTTCTCTAAAGTGTTCTTGTCAGGTATTTTGTTCATAGTGATGAAAAGCTGACTACCACAGCTGGTCAGAATCCCTCCTCTTTCCTCAGGGTACCTATTTGAAGCCCATGTAGTTCTCTCTAGGTACTAGGACTACACACATCTTTGCCTTCTCAAGGTGTCTCCAGCTTGACTAAGAAGAGTCTATCAAGCATGAATATTCAATTTTTTTTCTGCTTCTGCTTCTACTTCTAACTTTCCTGTATCCTTCTACATTCATAAACTTTGTATGTGTATGTACTTTGCTTTTTAATCTCTCTCTTTTTATTTCCTTTCCCGTCCTTGTTTTACCTGTGGGTCTCTCTTTTACATCTTTGATGCCAATTCTGTCCCTTCAAACTGTGCCTACACACACAGTCAGATTTTCGTTCTCTTAAAAGCACACACATGTACACACGCAGAAAGAGGAGGAGGATTTGCCATGAAGCTAATGAAACTTAAGTTTTAGGATATCTTCACTTGCATAGGCATCTCACAAGCCTTGTGAGGATCCCAGCCATGTGTTTACGTAGTCACATGTTTTGTAAAATCTACAAAAGCAAAATATTTCAGTTGTAATCTGTTAAGACTTCTGTCTTTTTTCCATTTTGACTTGTTCTCTATCATATTTCCTTTTATGTTTGGTAGTTTTGGAAAGGCTGTGAACATTTTGGGAGTTGTGCTAAAGGAAAGTTCAGTTAACATTTAAAGCAATATATTATGTAGTTCACAGGAACTTAAATGTATAATTAAATTATTGCCAGCCATCTTGATGGAGGAAAGGCTTCTGGAAAGACTTTACCAGCCACTTTACTGGCTCATTCAGCCGTTGTCAAATAAAGGTAAAAGGTCAGAGATTATATTACAAAATGATTATGTCCTTTGGTTCCCAGCACTGGAAGTTTGTGAATTATAGATAAGAAAGATTCAGAATATATGAGGCCAGAAACTATTCATCTATGGAAATTTCTCTTTTAGTCCTAGCTTCAGGACTTGTCTTTTTCCATGTAGCTCATCCATGCATTAAGAATTTTTTTATATTCTGTCTAATACTTTAATATACTCCTTAGTGATATTCTTTCATGATATACAGACTATGTTATTGCCAGAAATGGAAAGCCATTCCTACTCCTTCTCTAGATTTTGTTTTTCCCGACTATTCTAGCTCAGTACTCCAGCAGTATACTTATTTTGAGAGATCATTTGTTGTCTGTCACTCTCTTAGATTCATGAAGGCAGGAAGCACACTATTTTTATATAATCATCTCATCAATAAATATTAATTGTGAATGAATAAAGGAAAATTTAAAAACTAAATTTTACAATTGCTTAAAATATATACTTTAAGAATTGCCCTAGTGTTATGCTAATATGGTATTCAGATTCTTTTATTTTAGTATCTTGATAAGTCTAAACTGTTATTATATTTCTGTGATATAATTTGGGGAAAACTAAGAATACATTAGTTCGTTAACTCAAGAACCTGTTTTTGAAAGTCACTTCCAGTATAGAACCCTAGGTTGGGAGGGAGCAGGAAATGAGAACTGTTGTGGTCTGCGTTCTTGCCTCTTCCCTCCATTTGGCCACAGTTCTCCCGTGGCCCCACCAGTTCCTCATAAGTCTCTGTACCTGTTACATCATGTAACCAAGATTTATTCTAAGTTATTTTGCCTTAAGAATTAAGAATTAAATAAATTCCCTCTAGTTTACCCTAGACATGGTTGAACTCTAGATTTTTTCAGAAAGAACGTTGTAAGGAAAATAAAAATGAGGGCAGGATGCAAACACCCTAAGATGGAGGACAACAAAAGAAGAGAAGTTTTTTAGCCTGCAGATGCTTCGTCCCCTGTGACTAGGAGGGCCACCTCTGGTCTTAGTGGGAATACCACATTTCTTTTCTTCAGCCCTATCTTGGGAACCTTAGTAGGAGTTCCCTTTTATTGTTTATTCTCTGGTTGTCCCTCTCTCATCCATTATTCCTAGGTAAAAGAAAAGAGTAGTTACTGAGTTGTGTAGGTAGAGTTATGTGGGCTTCAGGGAATTTGATAGACTCATAGCTGAGGAGAGAGAAATCTGTAAGGGGGAATTGGAAGGAAAGAGGAAAATTGGTAAATCATGGAGGTGGGAATATGGGAGGGTGTGTGTGTGTGTGTGTGTAGGTGAGTCTGTTGAAGGAGTAATCAAAAAAAGTTGTATTTGTATTGCAGGGACAGAAACTGGATAACTTTCAGGGGCAACTTGCAGTTAAGCTCGAAAGCATTTATATAGAGCCAGACTATTTCCAATTTGCAATTTCCTACTGATCTTGACATAAATTTGGAATCAGTTTCATTTCACACTAAAGTTTTGAAGGTTATGCCATTTGTGGAATTGGGTGAGGGGTATATTTACTGGTCACTTATTGTCACTTGAGCTCATACAGATTGGGGAATTTGTGCCTGATGTTGTTTCACAGTCAATATGTCGGGTGCCAGGGTACAGTTTTAACACTGTTGACTTACATGCCGCCTCGGTTCCTTTTGTTTAAAATTTGGATTAAGGCACAAATCAACAGACTTTGGGTGGTCTCATCCTCACCCCTCAGAGAAGTAGATTCACATGACCAAACTCCTTTACAACTTGGCAAGATGGTAGTCTTCTCTCATGAGACACCCAAGACGATAATAGCAAGGACATTAGAGGTCAGTCCTGAGGTAGAATGCCAGAGCTTATGTGCAAGAAATTTGCCCAGAACTTGCTTTCAGTCACTCTAGCCTTAACTCATACTCTTAGCTGTTTCCTTTTTATAAAAATGAAAATTATGAAATGTTCCATTGAGGTCTCAGAGGAAAATAGAAGAATAAAACAAGGATGCCAAAGAGTTTCAGAAATGTCAGCAAGGAAGAGAGCAAGATGTCCTTGTGTACAGTGCTGGCCATGTTGGGACTTCTCACCTTTGCCATTGTAATAGCTCGGCATACTTAGTAGGGGAGAGGTCTTTGTTGTCATTGAACTTTGAAGGAAAAAGAGGGTATGTATTTATCTAATATCTACATTTTTAAAAACTATTTCTTGGGCAGTTCACATCATTTCCTTGCCCAAAGTTTTTATGACATAATTTCAGTGTTTTCAAAGAAATTAACCTCTATGGCTGAACTTTGTCTGTTTTTTATTATAGTTTGGGTAGCCGTCAAGTCCCTAAAAGAAATATAGGCTCTTGCAGGGGCAGGGGTGGGAGTGAGTGTGCGTACACCATGCAGATACATGTGAAAGAAAGAGGAATTCTCTTGCATTTATTATGTTTCAGTCTGATATCAAGAACCAACCCAGAAGAAGCATTCTATTGCCATTCATATCCCTCTCTCTCTCTCTCTCTCCTTCAGAAATTAACAGGATTTCTCTACTTTGTGTGCATTATCAATGCATTAGAAAGTAAAACTATAGGCTGGGCATGGTAGTGTACACCTATAATCCCAGGAACTTGGGAAGCTCAGGCAGGAGGATCCCAAGTTCAAGGCCATCTCTAGTAACTTAAAGAGACCCTCAGCAATTTAGCAAGATCCTGTCTCAAAAAATACAAAAGGACTGGAGGTGTAGTTTAGTGGTAAAGTGTTTCAGTCCCCAGTACCAGGAAGGAAGGAAGGAGGAAAGGAAGGAAGGAAGGAGGGAGGGAGGGAGGCCAGCTGGCTATAAAGAACCAGAGGGCATTACAGGTCTTGCCTGCTTACAGACCCAGTGCTTCACTGAATGTTGAGCTTCGCCTTCCTCCCAGGGCTCACCCTGATGTGATACATACCTCATTCATTGGTTTCTCATAGATGTCCTCCTGCCAAGGGGTGGATTTTGCTTGAAAAGCATCTCTCTGGAGAGCCTCCAACACCTTTTTTGGAGTGACAAACCCATACTGAGCTTCCAGCAAAGCCAAGTCCATTTTTTCAGCCTTTAAAATACTTATGACTTCATCGCGAGCCTGTAGGAACAAAAGGTATTTCAAAAAGCCTGCTTCATCTACCGGCAGTCTCAGCATGTGATTTCTTGTGAGAGTTGACGGTGATTTTTCTTCAGTTTCAAATATAAATAAATCAGATTTGGTTATAATACTTGGAAAAGGTAACAAAACTATGTCCCTTCAACCTTTTTATAATCTAATTACATGCTAACAATATTTTAAAAAGTGATCACTATACAACATTGGGGAACTATATTTTTTTATTGTGTTTGACAAGTAGATAATGTTAACCCTCAGGGCTGCCGTTTAGGTTTCCAGGGAGTAGGAAATAAGATTCTCCAATATGTGTACCCGCTATTTTTAGATTTTTATATAAATAAAAAGGTTAAGTATGCCAGGGCAAGTCTAGAAACAAGTTCACATTGGGTGCAAAAGCTCTTATTATTTAAACCAATCCAGAAGTCATCTAGCAGCATTGTTACCAATACCTGTCCTTGTGCTGAAGTTAGTGGAAGACAGAGGATGTAATTTTTCACAAAATGCATGCCAATTATATGTCATAACAACAGTCCTTTTAGATGTGTTTAATTGCTCTTGGAGTTGGCAGAAGAGAATTTTGTGTATGTCGATTTATGCTTTGCTTTCATGTACACACAAGTACTAACCACAGATTCCTATTTCTGTGGCAGCATGCACACCAAATTCACAAACAACTTTCTCCACGAATCATGCCAGGTATCATTCCTCCCAGCTGACCTGCAGTTCTCCCTCTAGAATGCTGAGAAGAAATAACAGGTCATCTCTTGAGAGGTCTTCTGCTTGGTGGCCATTGCCATTGTGTGGCTTCTCTGATTTGGAACATGGAAGGATTTCATCCAACTCAATGGTGGGGTCTTTGTCTTGCTGTCTGTGCTTCATGTTCTGGAAATTCTGGTTTTTACTATGTCGTAGAAATTGCTTTCGGGCTGAGCCCTCGGGGTTACTGCTTCTGGAACGCATTCTTTAAGGCCTAAAAGGAGAGAAGATAATTTGTAACTTTTAATGGAAGTAGAGTTTTATAAGAGTACTTATTACTGCTTTAACAAGTCTGCATTCTTGTTACATTTACACAGCCAAAAAGTTGGTCTTTCTGATCTCTGCAGCAGAGAGTTATTAGCAGATTCATAAATCACAGGCTTATTTACACTTCTGCTTTTAAAGTCAACATTTTAAAAACATCTTCTGCTTTGATTAAAGCCACTTATGTCCATGGGTAAACAGACTCTGTTTGAACTTCACCCACCAAACATTCCACCACAAGGACCCAGGTCATACCTCCAACCATGGCCTAAGTGCTTACTTCAATTGAGACATGCTTGACATAACCGTAAAATGATAAACTTGCTGTTTGTCTTCAGATTCACATTATAGTATTTCTTTTTAAAGTTGTTGGGTTTTATGTGTTATATGTGTGTTCATTTTGTTTGATTTGTTAATATTTTAGTCTTTGGTGCATTAGGCTAGAAGGGTCAAATATTACTATAGAATACTTTGGATTATTTTGTTGTAAAAACAAAGATTAGTATTAAAGGAATTAAGGCTTGGTCCCTGGCCATGTTCCTAAAATTCTGCTAAATTTCCAAGTCTATCTTTGGATAAGTCAAGTTTAGGAATCTCACGTCCAAAACAGAGACACTACTGCCTGTAGTAGCTGGCCATAAATATTTGAGGGCCACATCAGTTTCATGTTTGATTGTGTAATTATCCAAATTAATTTGTAATAGAAAGAAAAATTGCTTCACCTTTGAGGTTTCTGACTAGAAGAGAAAACTGTCTTTTGAACTTAGACTCCAATGATATATAAGCAGATTATTAATTTGCTTTATTTCCACAAACCATGCATCTTTCATCACTGGTGCCTTATTTTTAGTTTGTAATAATATTTCTTTAAAAAATTTGAAAAGCTCAAGCATACAGAATACTATATGAAATATAATGAACTGCTGCTACATGTTATCAAATTTTGCTAATTTACTGTACATATATGAAGTACTTTTTATAAGTAATGTATTATAAACGCAAAGACTCCTAGCTCTCTGCAACCCAATCTCTTCCCTTCCATTCCACCACTGTGAACTTGGTGTTTATCATTCCTGTGCATGTTTTATACTTTTTAAATACTTTTTTATACTTACTTTTATTTTTTTAATACTTATTACTTTCTGAAGCTTACCTTTTAAATCCTATATTATAAAAATTCTTGCTTGTTCTATTTTACTGTAGTATATATATTTTGATTGCTGTGTAGTATTTCATTATATGAATAATCCACCATTTACTTATACATCTTACTGTTGATAAATCTTGAAATATTTCACTTTTTCTCAGTATTAGAGAAAGACATTCTTGCACATTTTTCTCCCTGTGTACAAGCATTTATCCTGGGAATATTATTTAGGGCACAGCAGTGGGATATCTGAACTCTGGAAAATCCCACTCAACAACTAGAGATTATTGCTGTCCCCAAGGGACAAAGTGTGAGAGTTCTCAGTGCTCCGTTGTTTTCATCAGTACTTCATAAATTTGTAGTTTTTGATAGTATGTCAGTGGTTTTTGCCCATTTTTCTTTTGTGGTGTTTTATTCTTTTGGATTTGTAGGAAGCCATTATATACTGTACAAATTACTAATTTGTTGATTATGTTATGCTCTTATCTTTCCTAGTATGTAGCTTATATTTTTACTTTATTGTGTCTTTTATGTTACTTAAAATTTAAGGAAATTTTAACTTAGTAAAAGTTGTCAGATTTTCTTTTCTCTTTTTGACTAACATATTAGTTGTACATATTAATGGGGTTCAATGTGATATTCCACACATTCGTATAGCATGCATTATCAAATTCAGCCTCCCTGAGTCCACTCTCCCTGCTTTGCACAAACACTCCAACTACTAGTCTATATTCAGGTCAACTTTCTTAGCCTCCACACATGAGAAAGACCATTGAGTTTCAGTATAAAACAATGTAACTGACTGGACTCGAATTACACTGCCAAATTCAAATTACTGCACCATTACTCACTAACTATAAAACCTTGAAAAATTATTTAGTTCTCTTGTGCCTCAGTTTTCTTACCTATAAAATGGGATGACAATGCTGGTATGCTCATAACCAAAGGTAAAGTTGTTATGAGAATTCAGTGAGTTAACATGCTTATAACGTGCTTAGTACACAATAAACATTAGTCATTATTATTAGACTTGACTTCAGTAAACATCAGTTTTATTATTAATATTATTATGAACTTTATTTTAATCTCCCAAATTTTATATTGAGTTTTTCTTAACTATGTTTTTATGCATCAGAAAATTTTTTTTCAAGAAGGGTAAAAAATACCTCTTTGATCTAATAAAATGTGAGCCATGGATACAAGGAAAGAAAAAAAAAAAGACTACCTTTGCCTGGGTGTTCTCTGTAAGAAGTGATTCTCACCTAGCTTACTGGCACCACTTGAGACCACCTGAGTAGTGGGACAGTTAAGGGACTATGAGGACTTCATAGCCAGCCGGGAGGGTTGGCCATCCCTGGGTTCATGGTCCTGATCTGTGAAGTGAAGAGGGTGGGCAGGTGATTTGTAGAATCCTTTTTCCCCTATGAGATGAGATTCTCCCACTGCCTTTCTTTTAGCATAGATTACCAATAGTATATTTAAATGGATGGATTCTGTGAGTCTGCATCTTATTGGAAATCTACAAAAATCTCTGTGCTACCAGTGGATATGGAGTAAACTTGTGTTCTAATGATTTTCACCAGGGGAAACATTACAGCTAAAAGACACTTTTTAAGGAAATAACCCTAGTATTAACTTTCCCCTAAGAATACTTTATATCCTCACCTTAACAATCAGGCTATACAATAGAAGTTGAAGGTGTTTATTGTCTTCTATATTTATTATTTACATGTTTTATTTGTGGGTAGCAATCCACAATTTTAACATCACATAATGTGTTGTCATCCTAATTAATGCTCTTTCTCATTCGTCTCCATCACACTAATTTATTTCCTCTTTTAGATACTGGGGTAGAAAGATGATGACGGCGGCAGTGATAATTGTAACAATAGCTAACGTTCACTTAGCACTCACTATGTACAGGCACTATGCTAAGCATCTTACATGTATTAACTCATTCAAGATTCACAACAACACAACAAAGTACAGAAAGTATATAATCTCCCTTTTACAGTGAAGAAGCGGAAGCACAGATAACTTACTGAAAGGAAGAAATGGAAACAGGTAATTACTGAAGGTTGCATAGCTAATAAGTGGCAAAACAGGGATTTGAATGATTCAAATCTAGGTAACCTGGCTCCCAGAACCCATACTTTAGAAATCATGGCCTAACACCATTATGCTAAACTGCCCAAGACACGCAGATACCATCTGGAAAAAAAAATCCAATAACCCTACCGAAGAGAATTTTTATAAGTAAGTGTAATACAAATGAACAGTGATCTGTAGCAGTAGTCACTGGCTCTTCCTTGGTTTGGATATACTAAAAACAGGTAAATATTACATCTGTTCTTGTGTTTGCACATCAAGGACAAGACCATCTGTGCCTTTTGTCTTTCTTTTGAAAAACGTATTTAGCTGTGAAAAATTGAACCTATGGCCCCGTGTGTGCTTTGTGCTCTTATCACAGAGATATAACCCCCCCCCAATATTTTTTATTTCTTCTCTCCAAGAATGTATCTGATCTGATACTTCACTCATAAAGGGTATTCAACAAGGTAAACTGTCTCCTTCTACTATGTGCCCTCCTGTCTCAGACATATATCACCATTTAACAAACCACTCTAAAACAGATAATGGCCACACTGACTCAAAATTCTGTGGCTTACTCTATAGCTTCAGCCGTCTTGCAGCTCTCCTGGGTCTGGGTGGCCTAAGGTAGACTCTTCAACACATTGGCCTGTAGTCTTGTTACAAGCACTTTCGTGGGCCTCCACTGTGCATCTCATCTGTGCTCCCAGTGGATTCATGTCCTCCAGTAACTAGACCTGAGAGTCTCAGGACATTCCAACAATGTCTCATTTTATGATAAAAGAATATCACAAAGCCAGTGCAGAATCAAGAGTGGTGGAAAGAGACTCCACTCCTAAATGGAAAGAGCTGCAAGATCACGTTGCTGTAGAATGAAAGGAGCTAGCTGCAGCCATCTTTGAAAAAGTCCACCACACCTGCAATTCAGATTGATTTGAAAATCTAATAAAAGTAAAGTGAAAAAGAGTGATTAAATATAGCGGGGTGTGTGGTGGCACATACCTGTAATCCCAGCAATTTAAGATGCCAAGTCAGGAGGATTCCAAATTAAAAGTCAGCCTGGGCAACTTAGCAAAATCCTGATCAAAATAAAAAGGACTAGGGGCATAGCTCAGCAGTAGAGAACCCCTGGGTTCAATCCCCAGTACTGCAGGAAAAAATAAATAAGGAGTGATAAAATATATTTAGTTCTTTACTTCTTTTAGTTTCCTGAAAGTATAAGGGTTTTGTTTGTTGTTTAAAGAACTTCTATGACCACTCCTATGCTTTTTCTCTTACCACGTATCCTATGGAGAACAACAGCCTGCTTCTCAGAAGCAACTTGTATTCTGCTGCTAATCAGTAAGGATTCCTCTGCCCCATGAGTGTTATTCAAGGTGTGCCTTCCAGAATACCAAGATAACGTAAGCTTCTATTAGCAGGGTAGTTTGTAAGCAGCCCTGAGCTGCACAGAAAAATGAATAGAGTTCTGCATACATGCTACCTTCTCTCACCTCACAAAGTGGGTTAGGTTACCATAGCCATAGAAGGGCAGCCTATGAGAGTGTAGACTGGGAATCAGGAATCCTGATGCTACCTTCTCTCACCTCACAAAGTGGGTTAGGTGAAATCTGTCAAGAGAGCATAGGTCATTTGCCAGTAATGATATTTATAAATGGCAAAAAAAGGAATGACCTGAAATATTTTTAGACTGTTTGTGATTCTTTTTTAAGTGATTAGAATTTCTCTGAGACCATCAGTTCTCTTTGGAGGCTAGAGGTAATAGCAACATTCTTGGTGATTAATGAAGGGCCGCTCATGTTGGATTTGTGAACAGAACTGTCATGTACAGACTCCTGGTCTGCTGAGTGTGTGTGTCTCCACATGTTTACAGTGGTGGAGTTTCCTTGCCCCTCTGCCAACAACCACAAAATGATCAGTAATGAGAAGTAATTAAGTATGGAGAGGAAGAAAACAAAGACATGAATTTCGTGATACTCTCTTGCTTTGTATTATCAGTGACTTCATTGTTTTTCTTGGCAAATTCTTAATGCATCTGTGCTTGGCGCAGGGGTGCAGACTGGGTAGAAAAAAGTTATAACAGCAACAGTGGTTTGGAATTTTTAGGTTGCTCACCCCCAACCCCCAAAAAAGAAAAGAAATGGAAAATTCTTTTGTTTATAGTAAAATACCAAGTGAAGGTGCTTTACTCTTCATAAATTGTGGGCAGTCATAGAATACTTGATAGATTTGCATGGACAACATCTGCATAGTTGACAATTTAACAAAGCTTTAAGTATTGTTATCTACCATAGCCATAGAAGGGCAGCCTATGAGAGTGTAGACTGGGAATCAGGAAACCTGGCAACCTGGCTTATGATCCCAGCTCTCCCGAATTAACCAGTCTCTGAGTTGTCACTTACAAAATGAGAATTTTGGACTAGGTTTTCCCCGCAAGGTCATTCAGGGTAGAATGAGGACCAGGGGTTCTTTCCCTTGACCTCTACCCTGTTCTTACTCCCTAATGGATCCCCTGACAGCAGGGTTGTGGCCCACAACTAGATGATCTCTGAGGTCCCGGGACTTCCCGCTTTAGTATATTGTGTTTCTCTGTTGTCTTGTATCTATGGATACAAATACCGTGCAGTTGGTGGTAAGAAGTAGATCGTGCTTTGTTTTCCTATGTCGTGACCTCAGTCAGTTTTTCTTGTGTTTAAGCTGGTTGAAATCATGGTGGGTCTTGGTAAGAATGTGCCCATGTAAGAGGACGACTTAGGAGAAATTGCAATTATTTACATAGTTACAGGAAATGTCCAAATATAAATAGAGGACTGTTCTACTCACTACCTACCCCCTAACACAAACACCACCCTCACCAGTTCTTTGCCATATAAGTTAAATTTTAAAAATCTTTACCTATTTATCTTGTATACCAAAAATAATTAATTCTATATTATTTGATCATTTTAGCCTTTATATACCTATTTATTTTCATGTTTGAATCATGGAAGAGATATGATAAGATGTTGTCCTTGTATAAAGTAACTTCGAAAAGTCTCCAAAGAAATCATTTTTGATCTTGATCATTTCATAGGATATTGTGGTAGCCAATCAAAACTCAAATTTGAAGAAAATAAAAATAATAATTTATTCAATACTTACCCTATATAAACTTGTTCTAAATGCTTTCCTTTGATTAATTGATTTACTCCTCACAAAACTCTTATGATCCCCCCCCACACACACACACAGTTTATGGAAGAGGGAACTGAAGCTATTTGATACTGCTAAAAAGTGGCAAAGCCAGATCCTAACTTAGGCAGCCCATCTCCAGAGCCCACTAATCACCATATTTTATCTACTTAGGTCTCATTTTAAAAAAAAAAAAAAGCATGTGTATTAAAGGAAAATCCTGGCTTAGCACCAATGTATCCATTTGTGAGACACCTACTCTGTCAGGTATTGTACTAAGCAGTGCTGTTTTAGCTTCCCTATTTTCATATTCAAGCTATGTTCAACTCTGAGTGCCCAATATTATACAAAAATCTGGGTAAATTTATAAACTCCGAGCCCTTGATCAGTTGGTCTATTCAGTGAAGATGTCTTGTTTTCACCCATTGCTTATGTGCAGAAACTGTATTGTAATGCAGAGTTATCCCTAAATTGTTAATGTGCTTTCTCATCTGTTTTTCTGGCATCCTGGAATGTCAGGAGACTGAATAGAAAGAGTATGAGATGGGGCAGTCTGATTGAACTGCACTTAAATCACAGCTCCAACATTTAGGTCTTTGACCTTGGATTTCTCTGAGCTTTCACACATGAAATAGAGATAATGGTACCTGCTAATGGGTTTGTTGTTCACACTTTGTGAGCACAGGGTCCCTGTTGTTTCTGTCTCTGTGCCCATGTCCAACCAAGTTGGATCTCATCAGGGATTTATTGGGTGAATGAATCATGCGGTCCTTCCGCAGCAGAGCTGCTTGGATTTGAGTAGAAGCAGCCTCATGGTTAAGATGATTCATCTTTGAACCACTGCCTAGCAGTTTAGGAAAAGGGTCCTAAGAATCTGCTAAAGTAACTGTGCATAGACCTGATTTCAAGCCAGGCACTGTTTTAAGTGCTTCATGTGTGTTATCTTTTTTAGCCTGAAGTCAAATGAAAAAACCTGTAGAAAAGGGGTGGTAAAGATAAATTAAGGGTAGAGACTCTCCTAAGAAACATCAAGGACTAAGAATTTAATACCAATTTCAGGGTAGCCCTCACTGCCTACAAAAAGTTTAGAGAGAGAGTGTGTGTGTGAACACAAACACCCGCTCTTCGTGTGTTAGGTGGAGAAATGACATCATATTACTGAGGCTAACTAGAAGTCTCCATTTAATTTCACTGGTTTGGGAAAACTTTTGATCTTGTATACCCTGGCCATTTGCTAGCCCGCTCTCCCACGCCCTCCCACACATCCTCACATATGTAAAACGAGCTGAATATCCACTATACACCTCCTTTTTATTTGGCCATCATTAGTCTTGTTTTAGGCAGGTCACATTTTATTAAGGTTATGTCATTTAAACTTGGTTTGGAGGGAAATTTTAAGTTTGAATTGTTTGTTTTCATGGCAAGAAGACTCCGTAATGCAGAGCTGTCCTGCACTAACTGTAGGACATTTGTTGCCAAGGGACAAAGATGGATGCAATCCAAGGTCTTAAGTTTGAATGTGTTTAACATTCCATATTTTGCTGAGTTTAGGGAGCATGTCTGCTAGCTTTACATTTCCACTTGCATTTTCCCCTCTCTGCGTTGAATCATTAAGCTAAAACTTAGTTCCCTCGGAGAGGAATGGAAAGAGATATAGTAAGATTATGGGGTTCTCAGTAAAACCGGTTAGGTCCTTTAATATTAACTGACTTATGGTAAATATGATTCATCTATGAAAATACTAGCTATAAATAGATGTTAACAGTGCTCAGTTGCAGAACAGCCAGGTTGTGCTTGCATGGCCAGATTAGGGAAAAAAATCCTATTGGGATTTTATTTGGTCTCTCAAAATAAAAATAAAAAATATTTCCTTTTATTGCCCTAGTCACCAGCATTTGAAGACACTAAACTCAGCTAGCCGCAAGTGAACCTATCTGATGGCTAAAAAAGACAAATTGAAAATCAGATAACCTAATTTAGCAATTGGCTTTCTGTCTTTTTATCCCATTTTCAGTAAAAATCATCAAAATACTCCCTTTGTGGTATTTTTCCTTGTAGGGCATGGACAAGACTTCAGAGAAGGAAATGGAAAATGGGGATGTATGATTCAGGTCCATATTCCCAAGGATTGTGGGTTCTAAGAGTAAGTCACAGAGTGAAAAGAATAAAATATGAACTTAAAAGGCAGCACAGTCCCCCCTGGTACCAGGTGCTGGATGTTTTACATTTTCACCTGCTCGGTTGTTGTATAGCTTAAGTGTCCAAAAATGTTTCTTTGTTGGGAGCTGAATTTCATCTCCCAGTAAATTCGATTCATTTATCCTGATTCTGCCTTCAGAGCTGAATCAAGCAAAGCTACTCCTGTTGCTACAAGTGTTGTCCTTTATTCTTCTTTTATATATAAAAGTTTTTATTTTTATTTTTATTTATTTTTATGTGGTGCTGAGGATGGAACCCAGTGCCTTGCATATGCCAGGCAAGTGCTCTACCACTGAGCTACAACCTCAGCCCAGGACTATTGTTTACTCCAGATGAGACATGCACTTTTTTCATCCATTCCTCACACCACCTGGTTTCAGTCTCCTTCACCCTCACACACATTTTTTATGATATCCCTCAAAACCCACTCATTCTTTTGTAGGTTAGGGGCTTTCTTAAAGAAATGCATGGAGTTGGGCATGATTTCCCAGAAGTTGAACACTAACCAAACCTGTAGATTGGTGAAAGTATATACTTAAGGAAGATCTTAGCAGCTTCTCTGATATTGAATCTCAGTTGGAATTTTAAGTATTGTCCCAGAAATTTAATCATAGACTTTAATGAAGACTTTTTCCAGTCTACTTTATCAGGTGACTGCTTGTAATAATACCTTTCATGTGTACATGGCTTGATAACATCAGCATACAGGTAATTATTCATCCTATTTGGGATTCAGGAGACATATATAACTTTAGCTAAATAATTTTGGACTAGATGAAAAGTTAGGAATTCTGACTCTTCTTCCCCTCCATGTTCATGCTAGACTAATTGACATTGACATTGTCTATTTAACCAGAAGTGTTCTTTGGTTTCTTGTCTACTAACTGCTATGGTCAGAGAAGAAGCTGGGCTTCTCTTTTTATTCTTCACCAAATAAAAAGCCTGCTGATGAGGTCTAGTAGAGCAGACTTACATCATGGCTTTTCTTAGCTCTGTGTTCTGAAGCAAGGACAAAAAGAAATATAAAAATCTCAGTATAAATAGTTGATTTATCTGAGTTTTCCATTACAAATCAGAGGCTCTTTAAAGATTCTTTTCTCATTTAAGGTTGAAACAGAGCTGAGAATGTTTTCCAGATCTTTGTGGAAT
This sequence comes from Glaucomys volans, assembly GCA_020662805.1. NCBI lineage: Eukaryota > Metazoa > Chordata > Mammalia > Rodentia > Sciuridae > Glaucomys > Glaucomys volans. Next base: position 91,595 of record JAJEJO010000538.1, on the reverse strand, counting down.
AGAGCAGAAAACAAAAATTATTTTCATATAGTCCGAGTTAGTTTTAAATGCCACACTCCCAGTCCTAGATCAGAGCTCTGTGATTCTTTTAACAGTTTTCAAACTACATCACTTTACATATTTCTTCCAACTCTGGTTTTTCTTAGAAATATGGTTATATTGAGCCAGTCGTTTAACCTTTCTGTTCTCTTGTTTTTGTCCATTCAGCCCAGTTTTGTCTACTCCTCTCAGCCTGTACTCAAGGTTCAATGAGATTAACTAATGTACCTATGGTTACACCCAGAGCCAGCACCAGAACACAGGTCTCTGCCCAGAGCTGTGTTGCTGCTGCCATTGCAATGCTCCTTGTTCATCGGCTCTAGAAAGTTATGAATACTAAAAGATCAAAACGTACATTCAAAGTACTCAAAGTTCCCCACAAACTTTGGTTGTCTCCTTACCATCTTGCTCATCCTTTCAGTAACAGTATGCCACTCTGTTTGCCTTTAGACATTCTCTTGGATAGTCCAACCCAGTGTAACAGGAGCATAGAGGTGAACAGATTTGGAAGAGGTTAGGAGTTTGAATCCCAAGATGATAGCACAACATCTTTCCTTTCTCCTAGTTTATCTAAAGAACTGTTATTAAAATAGAGGTTGCCTATTGCAGAGAAAATGTTGCAACTCAGAAAGCCCCTGGGCAACACTGGACCTCTAAGCCACTTGCTCTCCTTTTCCAGCCTCCCAGATATACTCCATTATCTTCCTATGACTGGGGGAAATTTTAAAAACTTACCTTCCAGGCATATGTCTAGTCTGAGGCATTTACACTTTCTCTTTTTAGGAGAAGAGAAGGAAACTAGCTCTTGTAAAGTTTCTGTTATGTGCCAAATAATGTGATTGATAGTTCCTATTCCTTGTGTGTTTTTAAATTCAGACAGAGTTGGATTATTTTCTTCCTTTGACAAATGAACAAACCTGAGGTGTTGAGAAACTCAGCAGCTTAGTGTGGTACAAATGCAGGTTCACGTCTAAATACAAATACTGAGAAATGCTATAAATGATTTCCAGTGTACAAAGTGCTTTGGGAACTTTTGAAAGGGAATGACCAAGTCTGCCAGTGGGACCTAGTGATGCCATCTCAAAGGTGAGCTGGTTCTTAGAGGATGAAAAATAGTTTCCAGGGAGAAAGTGAAGGAAATGTCCAGGGAATAGGTGAAGGAAAAACATAGTATATGGCGAATCCCATATCCTTCCTTCAGCTAGAGTGCAGGAAGTGTTCAGTAGTGAAAGGCAAGAGTAGAGAGGACACCATGGACACAGAACTGCTCATCATTGGCCCTTTTTAATAGAGAAGATGAAAGTGTGTCCAACAAATACTGGGGAAAAATTAAATGGATCACATATCTGTCCACATATTCTAGGATCAATTAGGCAACTTATAAAAGTCAAGTTGTCAATATTTAACAATGTGTGTGAAAATACTGAATTTGGAAAAATCATACTGATTTATCTATTACATAGTTTCCATATTTTTGAGACCTTTTTCAGGAAAGAAAAATGGATGAATTAAATGAAACCTTGAAAGTCATTAAGACTAAGAAGGATTACCTTAGTAAAACAGCTGATGTTATTATCCATGGAGTGGAAGAAAAGAAGACCAAGGAAATTTCAATGTGGATAATATATAAGATACTGTTAAGAAGTTAAAAATTTTGCAAGGTGTATTTATAGCATTGTATTTATGTGAAAGAATCCCCTTTTACTTCCTCAGACCCATGATGAAGTATTTAAATATGAAATGAAGTGCTGTCCTGGGTCTGACTTTTTAAAATGCCAGAAAAAAATAAAGGAAGGGGATAGATTTGAAATAAGTATAGCAAAATATTGAGGGTTGTTGAAGATGAGTAAATGGACTATGTTATATTCTTCTTTTTTTGTATATTTGGAAATGTTTATCATAAAATATTTATAAGGAAAAACCAGGGACTTAGTATTGTATACGTAAACATTTTAAGAAGTGATTCTTTTTTGAAAAAAAGCAGGGTGAACATGCAGGACTGGGGATGTAGATGAGTGATAGAATGTTTGACTAGCCTGTGGAGGCCCTGGGTTCAATCCTCAGTACCACAAAACAAAGAAGGCACCAGTGTTTGGTTGTTAGGCAGAGACAGAGAAACAAGAGTGAGCTGTGTCCAGGAGCCAAGAGAGAATGATTTCAAGAAGCAGAAAACTGCTTTGACCTCATTTTAACAATATCACCATTGCTTAAAACAGTTTTGGAACTCCCCTTTTGGAGTTGTCTGCTTTGAAATATTTCTCAGCAATGGCAAAGTCTGTTTCTTTGAAGGCAAATTTGATTTCTCACAATAGGGAAAGGTTCCTTGGAACCAAATCTAATGAATCAAGTTGGGTCAACTAATACTGTCTTTGGTCAAATGGACCAAATATGATCCTAAAGTAATGGGATTGGCTTTTGTTTTTGACTTTTGAAGGGGTTTTAAAGATATTTCCAAAATGTGTCAGCCATAACACTTTCAGAATGTACTTCATAAGGTAAGCCTTTGACAAAATTACATGCTTGGATTTTATAATTCAGAACTTTTGTTTTTAATATCCCGTCTACTATCGTTACATATCAAATCTTTGGTGTTCTGAAACTTCCATCTGTTTTGTAGACTCCAAATGTAGGCAAAGCAGTAAGAAACAGCAGAGTCTAGACAGGAGAAGGAGCGCAGACCCAAGAGCCAGCCTAGCTGAATTGCAGTCCTGCCTCACTGGATACATGTTCAGTTCAGGGTGGATTACTTCATTTCTTCAGCCTTCCTGGAAGGGTTAGATAGAGATCAGCTGTATAAAATGCTGTGCCCAGTACTTGGCACATGACTGGAACTCACAGCTCATCTTGGTGGAGATGCCCTAATGATACAACTTTATCTGTTGGGTCAGCAGACATGCCTTCCCTCCTAGACACCAAATGAGATAAGAAAATAACTAATAGATTTTTGCCTTTTAACATCATGAGAAGAGTGCATTACTCAGCCCTACCTCACCAATAGGAAGGAGTTCTTTTAGTCAGTGCTAAGCAAGTATTTTAAGAGTGTGTGTTGCTTTATGCCTAGTAGAGATGAAGATTAGAACACTGAAGATATTGGGATTTGGCCAGGAACTGGTGCCTGTTGTTCAGCAGAGAAATGATAGAGAAGTATGATCCTGCCAATTTGGAGGGACTTGACATGAAGTGCCTTTTGGTCCAAACTGGCCAGAACTATTCCAGACAAGATGAGAAAGGCTTGAAAGGGATATGCTCACCCAGCTCTCACTGGTCTATCTCCTCCACCAAGCAAGACTTTTTAAATCCTTCTTTAACACACAGCAACACAAAACTTACAGTCTGCAGGCACCATGCTAAGACACTTTATATCACTGTTTCCTTTGGTGCAAAAACACTATGAGACAGATACTATGATTAATCTATACTTTATGGGCTAGAGTAACCTAAACATAAAGAGGTTAAGTCATTCTGCCCCAAGCCATAGAGCTGGTAAGTGGCAGAGCAGGAATTCTTACTGACTTAAGAGCCCACCCAAGTTTACTTTCCATTGCCTGAATTTTTTCTCATTAGGAAGGGTCTGTGTAACGTTGGGAGAGACATCCCCTCAGTCATTGTACAGCTTTGACTACATCAGCAAAAATTGAGGCAGCTAGTGTCTTTTCACCTGTATCACAAAGTGGTGAGAATAGAATAGAACACAGAGGAAGTACCAAGGAGGAAGGAAAAATGCCTCTGTTTATCTGAAATTAAGGCATGTTGTGAATAAATTCAAACTCCTTCACTGTTCTCCATTATCTAGTTCATTTTAGGCAGTAGGGAACAGGTTTTAATAAAGCAGGTCTGCTTAAGTCAAAAATTGTCAAGGATCAAGGATACGACATGCAGCAGGATGAGCTCTTGTGATAGGTAGTGTGCCTCCAGCTGCACCCTGTACATTTGGGTGAAGTCCTGGCTTCTTTAAGCTGATGCAGTCTTCTCTTCATGTCCTCCTTTAAGAATGGTCCAGAGAAGGAACCAGGCCTTTTCCAAAGTCCCATTCAACTCTACAGGAAAAGAACTGTCCCTGGGTTCTTCAGTGAGGGCACACAGTTTACCCAGACCCCTTCCCAACCCTGTTGAAGAGACCTGGATCTCAGACACTGCAGAGTTCATGGTTCTGGGGATAGATCAAGCTTGGGGGTTCTGCATATCCTGTGTGGTTCCATGTAGGCCTTTGTTAGAAAGCACTCAGAGCGGCAGAGTGCCTGTTGACCAAAGAGGGTAGCTGCTGCTAGGAAATGTAAGTAAATAAATGGATGTCAGAAGCTTACAATTAAAGGGAGGAGGGGGACAAAGAATCATTACCCTCCCTTGAGCCTGTTGCTTTGAATGTTTTGGGTAATGGTTGTGAAGGGTTTACACACAGACTAAACTAAGCTCTTTGTGTTCTTTGCAAGGTAGAGAGCTTGCCAAGTCAATTTCAGCATGCAAAACAGACAATTATTCTTTTGGCATTTAGGGGCCACCCCTGTTTTTGCTGGGGGTGGGCACAGGCAGCCTGTTGACAGAGGAAGGCTTTATAAGGAAAGAGAAGGCAACTATAGCCCCAGGTTTCTTTTAAAAAGAAACCTCTGGTCAGGGCCCTCTTGTCCCCACCTCTAATGCTAAACCTCTTGTCAAGGAGCCAGCAGGCTCAGAAGTGCCACACACACTTGGGTGTCCACAGCGTGTGACTCACTCATGGCTGTATTGGTGTCCTCTGCCTAGCAGCTTACCACGAAAGTGTGTATTTCTTCTGCAAATATGTGCATATAGATGATTGGTGGGTATATTTCTAGAAATAACCAATGAAAAGACGGAGTTCTTGAGATTATGGTCTTGGCCCATTAGATAATATAAGCTTTGTGATAATGGTTCACAGCCTGTGAACCCAGAACCCATGGGAGCTTTCAGAGTTGACAAGGGAGGCGTATATCCTCATACTGAAAGTATTATGAGAAACAGTGTGCTGATGCTAGGCCTACAAAGAAACTTTAGGCTATTTCCCCAAATTTTATGTTGATATATTTGTATGACTCTATTTGTTTTTAATAAGCTAAATTCAAATAAAACCCTCCATAATGGGAAACTGTATTCTTGCTTAAATATTTAAATGTACTAAGGTTTTGTCCTTCAGCTGTCTAAAAGGTCAGTCTCTTTTGTCCGTTTGTTTTTGGTGGTGCTGGGAATTGAACACCAGGCCTTGCACATGCTGGGCAAGGAAGACTCTACAACTGAGCCCCATTCCCAGCCCCCTAAAAGGTCAGTCACATAGCGTGGTTCAGTTCTTCACTTGAGGAAGCCAGGAATATATGATTGCCTATACTTCTACCTCTTCCTTCCTTAAATTAGGCTACGTCACTCTCAGTGCCTTTTATCAGCTCATGGAAGGAAAAACTACCCTGCAGCAACTCATGGTGCACTTCTCAGTGCACTAACATGGCCGAATTTCAAAGTATTCAGGGTCTCCCTAAGAGATACAAAGAAGTGCATGGTGCTTTATTACATAATTTCCTAAACAAAAAGAAATAACACCTGAAAGATCATTAGAGTTGTGCAATAAAATATTATTAGTGGTTCTTTGTGTTTCTAGAGCTAAAGTATAATTTTTACTTTTAGCACTTCTAAATTTTGAGATTTGGAATAAGATAGTTTCACATATAGAAATAATTCTTTCTTTTGGTATTGCTAATCTTTCCCTTAAAACCAGTCACAAGGATCACCAAGGGCATTTCTAATCTGCAGTGTATGTATGTGTATGTGTTAAGAGAGGAGTGTTTGGCTGAGTTGTTAGGTTGCTATTTTTTTAATTTGTAAATATTCTCAAGTAAGTAACTATATCCAGAATAACCTTTAATTTTGCAATTAAAAGTACATCTCTACCTTTGGTTATGCATGTTTGCTACCTACTCAGGAAGATTGAAGATAAGGTCATTTTAAGGTGTTAGTCACTTTGAGCCATGAAGTTAGAAAACAAAAGTCGGTTTACAAAGCACAAAGAGCCACCTACAGATAAGCCAGCTGCAGATAAGACTTTTTCCACATTTACTTCCTTATCTCTATTTTCTCTTGCCACTGGCTCGGGTTTCCTTATGCCCCATGACATACATCAGAAATAGAAGAGGAAGAAATTTATATCAGAGCTTCTCTTGGATGTTAGAAACTTTTACAGCATCTCATTTAACCTCATAAAAATTCTGTGATGGATGCCTGGCTATTCTTGTATTTATAGGTGGGAAAACCAGACTTCAGAAAAGTTAAGTAACTTGCCCATGGTCACAAAGTTAATAAGTGTCTGGGACAGAATTCACATGTCCTGTTAATGGGATTTTTTTTTTTAACTTCTCTGTCTTATCTTCTATTTCACTATTATGTCACCTTTCAGCTACAAAATGCCATTTATCAAATAATACAATTGAAACTTAAAATATGCTGTTCTCAGTAGGAAGGAGCACCTGACTGTATGAATATCCTCCCTGCTCATCATTCCCAATATTCACTTCCCCAGACAGAAAGAATTGGGGCAGGCTTACATCATTCAACACATTTGCAAACAGCTGCATTATAAATTCTTTGTTTTCATGTTTTCCTTTTTGCTTCTTGCTTATTGAATATGTTGATGAAGACTTCCGTGAATATTCAAAACAGAGCTGTGTATTTGGCTTAGGATTAAAACGAAAGAATAAGAACTGATCACAAAGACAGTAGTGACCCTAGGGGGAAGGACTGTTACCCAGGGATTACTGGGTTTAACTCTGCCCTTAGAATAACTTGTTGGTAAGGATCCAAGGTTCTGCTTGGTTTGGCCAGTTTCACCTCCTACTCTTCCTCTTCACTCTTCACACTCCAAATGTGCTGGCTTTCTGTTGGCCTCTCATAGCCATCATTCTCCCTCCCACCCCCAAGCCTTTGCCTATGCTATGCACTCTCCTTGGGCCCCTTCCCTCTGCTCTTCACTTAGTTAATACCTCCCACTCAGCCCTCGGCCCTCAGCTTTAGTGATGGTATCTTGAGAAGTCCTCTCTGACTTCATAACACCATTGTACATTCTAACAGTGCCACACTTCCTTATGCTGGTAATTACAGTAGCAGTTTTATTTACATGTATATTATTACTTAAAGAATTGCTACTTCTCCCACTAAACTGTTAGCTCCATGAGTACAGGACAGTCTCTTTGTTCACAGTGTGTCTCTAGTACTTTGTACAGAGTATATACTCTGATGAATGAATGAATGAGTTTGTCTTGAATATCATCAAAGACCATATTTTGTTTCCGTCCAGCCTTTTGGGTTAAAATCACATGAACTTGACCTAACAGCTCATGTATTTACAGTGCTGTTGCACATCAAATTGAGAGAGATGGGAAGTAGCGGTGAAGCAAGTGCTTGTGTGGCATCATTGCTGCCTGACCATCTCCTGGTCAACACACACACAGCCCCCAGTGTTGAACTTGGCTACATGACATTTTTTCTCTAATGCATTAAGTGACTAATTGGCCCAACAGTTGCCCTTAGATCAGGGTTCACAGACTTTCTCTGTAAAGAGCCAAATAGTAAATATTTTAGGTTTTGTAGGCTATACAGTTTCTGCCACAGCTACTCATCTCTGTCTTGCCAGCCAGAAACCATATAACGATACACAAGTGAGTGGCAATGGCGGTGTTCCAGCAAAACTTCATGTGCCAAAATAGCCATAGTTTGCTGACCCCTGCTTTAGGTGATTTTATAAAGTAATAGTGGAACAACCTATGAATGTGACCTTGGGCCAACTCTGAAGCTGCTAATTAGAATATCACACGAGCTATAAGATCCCTGGTGTTACACAGGCCAGTCTCGTATTGATGTAATTTTTTCTTTGATTTAATAAGAGGAAAAAGGGTCAATTCCTATTTGAGATCTCAGAGTGTCTGAACCCAAAATTTATGTCCAACATTAGACTAGGGAAGTTTTGGTGGGGTTATTTTGGCTTTAGCTAGATGTCTAAAGTATTCTATAATGAGCAAATTATAGTATTACACACACTGTAGAACTCGAACATTTTCCTCAGCTATTCTTCAGCAGTCATTTTGTCTTTTAAAGTCCAAGAAACAAAAGAATTTTCTGGCTGATCCTACCCCCAGCCCAGAAATTTCCAACTCTTAGAACCAGTGCAAAGAATTCCAGATCTGTATGGAGTTCATTCATGGTTGGCTTAGTCATTGTGGAATAGAAGCCACATGGAATGGATCATTTATATTCTCAGTTTATTAAAACATTTGGTGCTAGGAAACACTATGCTACACTCCTTATAGACATAGATACATGGCTTTTAAACTCTAGCAAAGGGAGAAAGCTATGGTGGGAGAAAGCTTTTTCTACCTCAGATTTCCTTAGAATATCTATGGTTTACTATTAAATTGCTCATGAATACTCCTAAAAGGAAGCACAAGAAAATGTATGGATTTTACTTGAATTGGTTGAGGATCATTTTACTCTTCATAGTTTGGATTATTTTTTGGATGCATAGTAGAAAAGAGAATGCCATTGTCTTATTCCCTTACAATAGGCTGTAGATTGTAGATAGTTTTGGAAAGAATCCAGAATAGCGTCTTAGTGATTCAGTTTTTGTCACTAAACTGGGTGGTCTGTGGAGGCGAATTTTCCAGGGACCACTGCTTTCCCCTTTTAAGTGCCAGCGGATTTGGTTTTTTGTTTGTTGTTGTTGTTATTGTTTATTTGAACCAGGGATTGAACTCAGGGGCACTCGGCCACTGAGCCACATCCCCAGCCCTATTTTGTATTTTATTTATAGACAGGGTCTCACTGAATTGCTTAGCACCTTGCCCTTGCTGAGGTTGACTTTGAACCCGTGATCCTCCTGCCTCAGCCTCCCAAGCCGCTGGGATTACAGGCATAAGCCACCATGCCCAGCTGTGCCAACAGATTTTAAAAAATAATCATTCACTTGTTGTTCTTTATTGGTGCATTTAATAACCTTTTTGATGAAAATATTTTTAAGATAATACTTTCTGGTATACTTAAAGGACATTGTTATTTAAAGCACTTGAGTATTAATAATATCTTTTTTATATTTTGTTTTCTACCTCCTCTGTGCCAAGTTATAATCTGTCTTCTATTTGTTCCTCTCTCCTGCCTGTGCCTTCTACCCAATTTCTAGTTTTAGCTTCTATTCTACTGTGGATCGAGGAATCAGGTAAATAGCAAGGTTCTGATGTGTGAAGACTGGTTTTGGAACAGAAGTTTTGAAAGAGCTACTTTATGTACAGATACCTTTGCATTCTTTTATCTGCATTAGAGCTGTGTGAAAATTGTGTCCCAGAAAGGTGCCAGTTAATCTATCTCTGTTTCATGTCATAATGGAGCATTTTACCTTTGAATAGGATCCAAAAGCTTTGCATTTTTATCTAACTGGTCTTTTTTTAGTTTATTTTTTTTTAATTTTTGGTACCAGGAATTGAACCCAGGGGTGCTTAACCACTGAGTCACATCTCCAGTCCTTTTTATTTTTTATTTTGATACAGGGTCTCAGTAAGTTTCTTAGAGCCTCGCTTAGTTGCTGAGGCTGGTGATCTGCCTCACCCTCCCAAGCTGCTGGTATCATAGGCGTTCATTAGAGCCACACCTGGCTCTAATCAGTCTTTTCTAAGATGACTTTTTATTGGTGTAGTTGTAGGGGTTGGGCCCATTGTCCTATTGTACCAGCTCTTTATGAGGGCTGATCTCACTTATCCATTCAGTAACTGTGAGGTGCAAATTGGTCTTCATATTTTGTACATAAAGAAATTGAGGCTCAGAGAGTGAAGTACATGGCCAACACCACATGTAGCAGAGCTGGGCTTTTGAGTCCAGGTCACCTAATTGCATAGTGCAGGCTTCCCCAGTACTCCATGCTGCCTCTAAAAGGGAAAACCAGATTCATGCTAGACACACTGTGGGCCAATATCTTTCTTAATAATGCAGCCACCCTGTGAGATAGGTTTCCCAGTTTACACACAGACAAGTGACATTAGGTCACCTAATGATGGTTACACATCAGTAGGAACTCAATCTCTAGTTGGCTCTCAGCTTCTCTAAGCCTCCATTTCCTTGTCATAAAATAAGAATAATAATGGCACCAATCCCTTAAGATTATTGTAAGGACAAAATGAGATAATCCTTGTAAAGTGCTTAGCACCATGCCTGGCATATAATAAGCTCTCAATAAATGTTAGCTACGGTTACTACAGCACAGCAAAGACAAAATTACTTCAAATAGAAAAATCTTGCTATTCCGCTATCATCTATTGGACTCTTACAAAGATTCTGTGTTATTAATGGCAAACAAAAGGGTGTCTCTCTCACTTAAAACAGAGAGTTAGATCGAGTGCTAGGTAATTTGTCCTTCATCACCTAAGTGATTACACAAGTGGTTTCAAGGCCCCTTCCAATTCTATGATTGTGCTATTCTAGCCACGGAGTGCTGTTTTTCCTATTAAGAAATCTTAGGGCAGAACTCAGGTCCACTCTACAGTATAATGAAGTGGTGTGTTCACACAGAGGATGAAGCAGAGTACATCAGCAAAGCTCAGAGAAGACTTTGATTTTCAGAGTTGTAAATGACAAGGAGTATAAACAGTGAGGCCTTTGGAGTATTTGTATCTCATGGAAAGATAAGATACCTACATTATTTGAAAAGTTGGAAACAAAGCCAAGTTAATTGATTTTACAGCAAAGGCATTTAAGAAAATATTTGTTTTATGGTTGGCGCCAGGGGATAATAGAATACAAGTAATTATTAAACCGGAATACAGTGGCCTGAGTTGAATCAGGAAGCCAGTTCCACAGAAGAGTTCCCAGCAATGCTTGAGGATTCTAACAAGATGTACAGCCACAGCCAGACGCTGTGTTGTTGTGAAAGCCTGAAAATTTTTGTTTAAATCCTATGTCCATAGAGTTCTGTTAGTCTTGTCTGTCTGACTCATTAGTGATTGTGAAATCACATCCTAAAACACTGATGGTCAAAGTCCTCAGTACCATTGTGTGGAAATGCTCAGTTTCACGTAGGATATGGTTAAGTACCTTCTCCCTAATGTATGTTGGAGAGTAACAAGATGGCATTTCTAATGGACTGTCCTCATTGTCACCACTTCAGCAACTCCAGCTCCAGGAAACTCCAAACCCACCTGACCCCTGGATGAAATGTTTCTTCTCTGTCCTCCTGTATATCCTGCGCAGAACTCGTAACTGTGGTGTTTTTACCCACTCTACTCCCTGACTTGACACTTCAGAATTGCTCTTCAACTTCATCATACATTACACATCAGAGTAACCTTTCATTGACTGATTGACTGAAAGAGTGTGTTTTCAAGCTTCCAGTTTCAAATGGGCCCTGACTATCAAAAACAGTTGGATTCATACCTTATTGTCCCTTTCCACTCTCCTCACACCCTCCCCTCCATTCTCCCTGACCACTCACCCTGCACGAATAACCATTCCTCTTCAATCCTCCCCATCTTCTGCCCCATCACCTCTTCCCTTGTTTACATGTTTTTTCCTCTCCCTGGTCTTTGGAGAGTGTCCCTCTTTGTGTCCAAGTCTGCTCCCTGTATCTGAGCTTTGGATCACAGGAGTGCTCTGAAAATCTTGCCCCATCAAATACTTCCTTTCCCCTTGAAGCTGTAGCTGCTCTCACCACCGGTTCTTTTTTTGTAACTTCATAATGTGCCCAGTCATCCTATTTTCTAATAAAATCTGCACTTTCACTGCCCACCCCCCAGTTTCTTGCCCACCTTCACATTGCCCCAACTCATTATATCCATCTCCTAACTGCCTACCTGCTATTTAATAGTCCAGCTTCTGTCCTAATTTCCAATCTCAGAACTCCTCTTAGTCTTCACATTTCTGTCCAGGCCTCTAACCTGATTTAATAGCTCTCACAGGCCAGAAATCTGGGTGACTTTTTCTACCTCCCTCTGTCTTCTTTAACATATTCCCATAGAGGAGTAAAAATATTTGTGTTTATTTTTTATCTAGTGTACAACAAAAATTGTCTAAAGCAGAGGAATGACTTAAATATTCACAAGTGCATTCTGATTTGCAAGTGGATTTTTGGTACAAGCAAAGGGCCAAGTCAGTGGAAAAAAGTGTGGAAAGTAGAAAAGAAATGAATGAACCGCATGCATTGTGTGCGTAGGAGCCTATTAAGAATTCCCGTTTCCTCACAGTCCAAGTACTAACGGAAAGTATCTAGTTGAAGAAAGGCCAACCTAACGAAGATTTGGAGCCAGAATGTTCTGGGTTTTCACAAATAATGTGACATGTTTTTGAAAAGTTAATATAAGTTTTATGTATTTACATACACATATGTATATATAATCCTCATGTTTCTGTATGGTTATATCATCAGAAGTCTTTTAAGGAACAAAATAATGCTGTTAATCACTTCTTCAGTACCACATATAATTGGAATCCCCCCGCAGGGCCTCCTAGAAATTTCTGCACAGTGGTCCAGCCCTGAGACTGGAAGCTAAGCTACACATAGTTTTCTTGTTGCTCCCTCTTCCTTCTACAAAACTAAACCATCTGCACCCTAAATCTCGTTGGTCCCAATACTTTATGAGTTTGGATTTTTCTTTTTTCTTTCTTCTTTTTTTAATTTTCATTTTTTGAAGTAGAATGGAGGTTTAGTTTGAAATTAAAAGAATACATGGAAAGTAAAGAGGGAACTAAGCAGCTACCTAGAGTCTGATTTTACTGTCCTTTCTGGAGTAGAGCCGCGTAGATAGAGAATTCAGGCAGCAGGAGAAGACTTATATAGCTCTCAGTCCTACCCTTTGGGAACTTGCAGAGAAAGGAGACATTTATGAGCCCACAAGAACTATGACATGTTTTATGTACCACAGAAGGGTAGGAGGTATCTAAGAAGGAAATGGTTGCTGGGGTCTACAATAAATAGAGTTGGATAGCATTTCAGAAAATACTTCAGTGAAGTTCAAGTTGAATCCTGGTGCTCACGCAGGAGAAGAGAGTTGAGTACACAGTGTGCAGCGTGAGGCACGGAGCTTGAACCAGCTGGGCTTGTCAGGAACCTCAGTAGATTATGGGGCTAGAGCTTGTGGGAGGGCTTGTGGTGTGGTAGAGGAGGCAGAGGAGGGGACCTTGGGAGAAATCAGAATCTACTGGAGGCAGAACCATCCTGAGTCTTGTGGCACATTAAGGAGTTTCAACTTTATGGTCAAGTAGCAGAAGCCATTATATATTTCTGAGCAAGTTATCGTATCTGTAAAATAGAAACAATGAGCTCTGCATTACTGGATTATTTTGAGTGAAAATCTAGCCAATTGTCATGATTTGATCAATACTTCTGCATTTTTTAAATCAGGTAAATTTTTGAAAACTAACAGGATTAGAAAGCATATTAGGATACAATTGTAATTTTAAAAAGTTTCACTGTGTACGTTTTCAGGCATTTTTCCTTTTCTATCTAACTTTAAATAGTCTGTGTTCTACATAAATATTAAAGAAGAGGAATTGAGTCATTTAATTTTTATCTAATTCTAATTCATTATAGGACTTTCATCAAGTTTCTGGACTTTCCTGATTTTTCACATGTAAAATTTCTTTTGCTTTTTAGCAATCTGTAGACCAAAATGCTACAGTCATTAGAGTCAAATTAATAAAGACTTTCTAACAGACTTCAAAAGAGCAATAGCTACTTCCCAGTCAGTCATCAAATTAACTCCCAGAAGGTATTGGATGTTTGTGTAGAGAACAATTAAAGGAAAGGATTGTACTAACGTAATTTTTTAGAGTTACCCAATAGTAAAGTTGGGTGTGGTTCTCTGGCTCAGACCCTAAGCCTATTCAGTGTGGTAGGAATGAGACTCAGATCACTGACTCCCAGGAGTGCAGTAGAGATAACATTGCAGGCACACCTCTGTTGCTCTCACAAAAGGAAACATGGAGGCTATGCCTAGTAATCTCTCGTCTTTCCTCTTTTCCTGCCTTCCTCCTTCGTCAATAGTATGCACAGCATCATACCTCTCAGTGTTACTAATTATTGGTTCCTCCATGCCCTGGGTTAAGTTCAGCATCCAAAAAAAAAAAAAAGTAGTAACTTCACCTGCCATTACTAGAGGGGAAGTCAAACAAATCAATGAAGGTTTCTGTTTTTCTAGCTAGTCACCTTTGCACACTTGGTTTGAATTATTCCTCTCAACAATATCATGAGGTAGGCCTAAAGATCCCCTTAGTTTCTCATCTTACAGATGAGAAAACTAAGGTTTCTCTCTTACAGATGAGAGAAAATATAACCCTCGATCCTCTTTTTATGCATCCAGAAGGACTCTTCTGAATGCATCTAAACTCTCTTACAGATGAGAAAACTAAGGTTCTGAGAAGTCAAGTGGCAGAACTTGGATGTCTATCCAAAGACTGTGAGTTGCAGCCCAGCCCTCTCCCCACAGCTGCTTCTCAGTTAGTTAGCCCAGGAGTTTGTCCCTACCCAAAGGTGAAAAATCAAGGATTTTGAACACTTGAAGCAACATTCCTGAGCTAGAGTATAAAAGCCCTTGGGACTGCCCCAGGTTACAGGGTGAAGTGAAATCTTCTCTTCCCTCCTGCTCAAGTTCTGCAGGTCTTGCCTCAGTCACTGTTTAGCCCCTTGTCTGGCCCTCCCTCCTGCCATCATTTTGCTGCCTTCTCAGTCCTCAGCTTGCCCTCTCAATTGGGGCAGTCAGTGTACTGGGTGATAAGGAGGTCGCTTTCACTTTCAGGGCTATTGTTCATGCTTCCTTTTAGATGATGTAGTAGTTTCTGTTTTTCATTTTATGTTTACTTACCATCTGAATCCATGTCAGTTTATGTGCCCTTGGCTCTGAACCATCGTTTATATATTTTCATGTTGTTAATATTTTTAATTGGTGTTTTTAAAGTAAATGTACTCTGTGTGTTTGGCAGACCAACAAAGTAGAATGTAAAAAGAGTCCATTTTTTAAAGTAACCATATAAGGTGAAAAGTCATTTTTTGCGTGGGTGCATGTGTGCATGTGTACAGATTGCAGGTTTTATCAGGCATGATATTCGTTAATATTTATTATAACAGTTTACAGTGTGGCCCCTTGAATCCCTCTGGACTACACAGCCCAGATGACGTAACCTTGGAAAATGCAATAAATCTAAAGTTGAAACCACTTCTAATGGGAAGTTTCTTTAAAGTTGTAAAGCTAAATTGCCTCCTCCAGGATGAGAGAAGTGGTGTGGAGAATGCTCCAGGGGATCCGGATGTGCCTCTTGTGGGTGTTGTCCACTGCAGTGGAATGCTAGGTTGTGGGTTGGATTATTTTGTTTATTTTGTTTAAAGTCCTCTGAGTATTTCTTTGCCCCAGTACTCCATGACCGAACAGGCCTCCATCTATACATTAAAATATAACCCTCGATCCTCTTTTTATGCATCCAGAAGGACTCTTCTGAATAATCAGGTGCCCAGAAGTAGAATTCAGGTTTTAATTAACCACAGAATCTTAACTTTGGGAAGAGTCTAGGCAACACCCTGTTCATTTTTGCCACCTCCTGTGGGAATCCCATGACATGCAGCCAGACATCAACCAAAGTGTCTAATGTGCTTCTTTTAGGAAGTTCTTTGTTGTATTAGTTTGCAAAAAGGCTCTGCAGAACCTGAACTCTTGGTCATGGTATCTCTTTTAGAAGCTATGTAAAATAAATATTCTTCCCCTTCAATGATATTTCTAGATATTTAAAGACAATGACAGTGATCTTGTCTTGCCCCCTTTTAGGACTTAAATGTCTCCAAGTATATCAACCTATTTTCATATGTCATAGTTCATATATATATATATGTATATATATATATATATATGCCCACACACATACATACATATACATATACATACACTTTGTACTGTGGATCCAGTTAGAAACTAGGTAGCAATGAGGAGAAAGCAGAATGTGATCCCTGCCCTCAGGGACTTTTTGGTTGAGTGGCAAGGACCATAATGGGGCTACCAGATTTAGCCTTGGGGATTGAGGATGCCAAGGAAATTTTTCTGGAGGATGCCTCATATAAGTGAAGTTTTGAAGAGTACTATAAGTTGCCCAAGAGGGTGAGATAAATGAGGTGAGGAGGGTCTTCGAAGAAGAGGGACCGGCTTGTTGGAAAGCCTGATGATGAAAGCAGTGTCCATGATGTGTTCAAGGAAGAGAGGATGGTTCAGTCTGAATTGGAGGAGGGAGTGGGGAGAAAAAAGCAGAAGTGCTAGGTCACAGAGTAGGGCTGATGGGTGGGGAGATGAGGTCAGATGTGATGGGAGAGTGGAGAACGTTGGGGAGAGTGTGGATATTTATTGTACTTTGGTTATACCGTGACTATAGGCAACATAATTTTCTATGTAAGGTAATTTAGGTTTGGATATATTTTGCATATTATGTTTTGTCATTAGAGAATGTGTTCAGTCCTTGTTAGATGTGGCTCATTCAATAGCATGACTGTTTCAGAGAAAGAAGAGGAAGAGATAATACTGTTTAATCTTCTTATGACTAGAAGGTTTTGGATGGCCTCTATACCCAAGCTTCTGTTAATAAGATTAAACAACAAATACATGCAGCACTCTGGGCCTAGTTCTTTTGCACTAAGAAGTTTAATGCCCTCATCAACTCTATAAAGTAAGAGTTATCCCCAAATACAGAGTTTAAATAATTTGCCAAAGATTAACAGTCTAAGTGTAGAGTTAGAATTTGAATCCAGACCCTAAGAACAAAGACTTAACATTATTGACAAAACAAACCACAACAAAAAAATGTACCTGCAAAATTAAGGCTATCTAGAGACATTGATCCTGCTTGCTCTTTATGGTCACAGCTACACCATCACTAGTGTGGTTGTGTCCAACATAAATACAGCAAGTATTCATCCACATTTCACACCTAACCCACAGGCTTAGCTGTATGGAGGAGATCACTCTCCTGATGCCTTTCAGGAGCTGGCCTGGATTTTAACTAGCAATTGTAGCTACCTGCACCCTCAGTTGCTCTCCCTAGCTTCTGCCAAAGAGCACTTAGCCTGCCTAAGAGAGGGTAAAATAATTAGGGTAACTACACACCAGATAATATTTGAAATACCCTTACTTCTAGGGAAACCTTTGCAGGCCAGACCAGTTAACACTTGCAATCATGAATGTACAGTTGCTTCAGGAGAACATGTGATTTTTCTCTGGGGTTGACTGATCCATTTGAGTATGTGCAGGTAGTTGCCTCTTGGGACAGGAGGGATGAGTAAGAGAGGGGTTGAAGTAATGATCCATGGAGCCTGTGCTGGCTAGGAAAAGAAGCAAAAATAAGAGTGGACGAATGCATAAGGATCGGGCAGAGGAGAAAAGAGCAAAGAATGTGAATAATGTTAAGTGAGCAAGATATTTAAATTTCATTTCAGAGTAGACACTTAAACTCTTCCACACCTGTTCAGGGTTTTCTAAACATGTTAATGACTTCATTAAAATGTGCCATAATAAAAATGTTCAAGAGGTCTGACCAGCACTCCTGGGTACAACCAAGATGAAGCTGATCTTTTAATTTCACATGAATTTACCATCTTCAAGTCCATGTTCGAGTATTTGAACATCTTGGTTATTCTGTTGAATGATTAGATAAAAAGAGAAGCCACAGACTAGTTCTGTGATGCACATTTACACTATAGATTTCCATGTTCAGGAAGAAGTGCCTTTGAAGTGTTATAAATAATAATTCTGTAGTCTTCAATTCTATTAAAATTCAGTTAGATTTTATTTTTGCTTATTATTATTATTTATCTTTAATGATCTTATCTCTAGATGGCTTATAGATTCCTTGAGAACAAGGATAATGTGTGTGTCTACTCCAGTTTACCCTCCATCTCCTAGTCCAGTAAAAGTCATATGGTATTTAGAGACATACGGGTTTCAAGTTGGATGGGCCCATACAGAGGATCGAGGCTGGTCCACTTGCGTAAAGTACTTGGACACCAGTCCTATAGTGTGTAGATACAGTAACTTCCCAGGGGCACATGAGGTCCTTACTAGTAAAGTGATCTGCTCAGAGCTTGGTAGTGAGAAAGCCTGAGTCAGAACCCAAGTCTTATAACTAGCTCCACTTTGCTCCAGTTATGCTAACACATCTCATTGAATCCCATTGATTCAAAGAGATCTTGCAGTGATCTCTGTGCAAGTCAAGCTCCAAAAGGAAATGTGTTCCCTAAACTACTGTTTCCTAACCTGCGTTTCTCAATATTGTTCACAGAGAAGATGGTGACATTTGCCTAGGACATTAGGGTAAGACATTTGAAGGATAGCTGAGGCAAGAGGTCCCCTAGGGACACCTCAGCACAACGCTGTGTGGTCTCTTTGTTTTGATGGAGAGATCATGCGAGTTATTGAGAGTCCTTGGAGGCAGAGAAAAGGGCAAAAGGAAGAGCATAACCAACCTGGAATAGTTGTTTCTGATCTTGGTTTGGAAAGGTAGAGAAAGAGCAGCAGAGAATGATGCAGAGAACAACTTTTAGATACATGGATCTGGATTACTACCCCAGTTCCCTGACATGCCTGTCATGTGAGTCCAGTGATATATTAGGACTGGTCCTTATTGGATCATGACTGATAAATTTTCAGGAACTTCATGAGCTGATCTTTAAAAACAGTTAATTTTGACTTTAAATCACTTCATTTTGCAGTTAAATAAATTATTTTTGAAGCAGAGATAACAAGTATTCAAAACTCACAACTCAATTATTTTACTTTATTTTATGTTTATCTGTGCTTTTGAGATTATTTACATCTGTTCTCTTCCCACTCCATGTTTATTGATTTCACGTTGGGAGCTTGAAATTGATGATTAAGGAAATATTTGCACCATGGAAAAAGCAAATGCTTGAAATCAGAGGGTTTTTGCTTTTGTTTTTCCTATAAACCTAGTTGTTAACCTTTTATCAGCATAGTACTGGATGTTATGGTTGTATGCCAACCAGTGGGAAGGAGGGGTATGATCTTTGTGCCGGTGAAACACAGTGTGTCTTCTCTAGGTTGCAAGTCTTTATTCTAGGTTGTGCTGCCTAGCTAAACTGAGGTTAAAAGAAAATACAGACCCAAAGACTTTTCAAGTGCCTTGCCCTCTGTCTCCATTGCTTG
Organism: Glaucomys volans; assembly: GCA_020662805.1. Classification (NCBI taxonomy): domain Eukaryota; kingdom Metazoa; phylum Chordata; class Mammalia; order Rodentia; family Sciuridae; genus Glaucomys; species Glaucomys volans. The sequence goes on along the minus strand of JAJEJO010000538.1, from coordinate 72,393 downwards.
TGTCCATACTAGCATTTAAAGCTATTATCTGAATAGATTGTGATTCTTTATATTTCTGTTCATTTTTCTATCCCCAGTGCCTATTATACAAGCATCCCTTATCAGTTGTAGAACAAATGATGTGTTACAACCCTCCCACAGAATCTAAATGTGTCAGTAATCAAGTATAGTGCCTTAACACACCTCTGCACCTCCCTTAAATGTAGGAAACGAGTTACTGGATTTTTTCACAAAGAAAAGCTTTATTGGGGCTGGGGCAGTAGCTCAGTGACAGAGCACTTGCCTAGCATGTGTGAGGCACTGGATTCGATTCTCAGCACCACATAAAAATAAAATAAAGGCTTTGTGTCCATTTGCAACGAAAAAAATATTTTTAACAAAAGAAAAGCTTTATCTCCATCTCCCTTTCCTTCTCTTCTTCACTTTCTTACTTGCTTCCCTTCCTGTTGTTCTCAACCTAAAGCCTGAACCCTACAGATAATTGTAAATTGTGTGTGTGTGTGTGTGTGTGTGTGTGTGTACATAAATCAGTTTAGAAGATTTTGACTTCTTCATAAATGATTGTTATTATGCAGGACCATCAAAATAGTTTGCAGATTAAGTCAGAATTGTCCTAATAAATGTATTGTGTCAGATGTGAGAAACTATAGGGAGAACAGAACTATATGGAAACTTTCTGTAAAGTTGTGGGCCACCTGTACAAGAGGAAGCTAAAGAGAACATATTCAGTCAAGCATGCTGTACTTGGATAACACAGTCATGTACTCGAACTGAATTAACCCAGTCTGACAGAGCTCTGAGCTGCCTTGATTGAGAGCCTGGATGGAAGTAGATGGAGTGCCTGTCTGAGCCTCAGTACTTCCCTGATGCTACACAAGTGTGGAATTGAGTGACTGCTATTGACCATTGCATTCTCTTTAGTTCCCTATTGAAAAGGCAATGATAAGAGATGGAAGGAGGGATGGGGAAGAACCATCCAAAAAAGAAAAGATAATGTTCTTAGACTTTCTTCACATACTGAGAATGACTTTTTGAAAAGCTCGGATTAGGTCTGGCAATGAATGTAAGCACAGGACTCTTGGAGTATGTTCTTGGCTCTTACCACCACCTCTGACTTTGAGAAAATCAGCTGACTTCTCTGCCTGTAAAATAATATTCCCTCTGACATTAATTCTTACCTCATGAAGTTATCTACAGGATAATGTTGGCAATTATGTCTTGTGTTTGCATCATTTCTTTTATAGTGAGCTGAAAGCACTTTACATACATTGAGAGTGAAGCTTTTTCTGAGGAGCAAATAGGAGAATTCACTTTTTAGAAATTAACTTAGGCTATAAGAGCCTGGATTTAATGCACTGCAGAAAGAAATGGTGTATAGTGATCCATTGGGTCAAATGAATTTTTTATTCCACTAGAAATCCCAGCCTTCCTCCTTCTTATGAGAAATAAGAAGATATGATAAGTCCACACACCTGAATAGGAGATCCCACATATACAATCAAAATGGTCTCCTGTGTCACATCCCGAGCTTGAAGAACAGTCAGGGCATCTTTTAATTACAATCTTTTGGACCCTGATAGTGACTTAAAGACACTTGGAAAATCTTTTTATTTCTGAACTTCAGAACAAAACCACACAAAAGGAACCCAAGCATAGAAGATGTAGATATGAGGGTGTTTTTTCTGTTCATTTCAGCTCACTTCAACAAATATTCCCTGAAAATTCACTATACGAGATTTTGGGGGATGTGGACAATGAGAGAGAATTAACAATATTAGGAAGAAGTAGGATTTACAAATAGTACTTGGGAGAATCAGGAAAGCACCATGGCATTTCAGGTCTTCAACAAGAGTGAAAAGAGTATGTCTAGTTGGTCAATTTCAGCATTTATGACCCATCTACTAAGGAGTATGCTGCTCATTGGCAAGACATAATTTCTATTCTGAAGATCTAGTGGGGAAGATATGCAAATTGATAGCTGCAGCACATTCTAGTAAATGCAGAGATTACAGGCAGCTAGGCTTGTTTGCTTGGGAAGGCTTCATGAAGGAAGAGATTTTTCCTAAAATCTTAAAAATTGAAATGAACATGGGAAGAGAATGTTGGGCAGGGAGTTTATCATGTTCATAGTTCCCCAGTGTTTAGCCCCAGTTGAAGAGATGAGGATTGTGGACCGTTGGATGAGTTGTCTAGATGAAGACTGAAGTTACCTAAGGTATTGATTTTTGAATAAACGTTGTAGGGGAACCAGATTAGTAAGGGGACATCCATGACAAAAGATAGTTGGGTAATACAGAATTCAAAATGAGGCAATTATAGGTACAACAGTGTTTAGGACTAATTACTCTTTTTAAGCGCATGGTGTCAGGCATTGTTTTAAGTATTTGTTTGAATCATATGAATTGCTGGTATTTGAACATTTTGATCTATAAAATGGTAATTTTGTTCCACACTTTTAATTAGTGCATTACAGTTGTACATGATGGTAGGATTTGTTGTTACATATCCATGCATGCACACAATGTAACAATATAATGTGGCCAATATCACTCCCAGCACTTCCTCCCTCCCTCCTTATCTCCCACCTCCTGGTCCCTTTTGTCTGCTGGTATCCCTTTGATTTACATGAGATCTGCTCGCATTTTTCTTTTCCTTTTTTCTCTCTAGCTTCTGCATATGAGAGAAAACATGACCCTTGACCTTCTGAGGTTAGCTTATTTTGCTTAACATAATGGTCTTTAGTTCCATCCATTTTCCTGCAATTTTTCTTTATGCTGAATAAAATTCCATTGTGTATATAAAACACATAAAAAGGTAATTTCATGTGGTTCAATCCTATACTTTGCTTGTATAAACTCACTTATTTTTCACAACTACCTTCTGAAGTAGGTTACCATTTTGTAGAAAGGAGGCAGAAGCCCAGAAGTAAGAAAATTTGCCCAGAGTCATCTGATAAGTTGTGGAGGCAATTTGGCTCCAGAGGCTGCAATCTGTCTGGATAAGGAATGCCCTTCTACCCTCACTGCCCTTCAGAGCTGGTGTTGCGAGGTAGGTGGGGCTGAACTCCTTGTATATATAATAAACTGAGATTAGTGCTATAGGAAAATGAATGTGCATCCCTAGTCAGTCTTTTTTTATTAATTTAAAAAAAATTTTTTTTAGTTGTTGATAGACCCTTATTTTATTCATTTATTTGTATGTGGTGCTGAGAATCGAACCCATTGCCTCACACATGCTAGGCAAGCACTTTTCCACTGAGTCACAACCACAGCCCCTCTAGTCAGTCTTGAAGTCTCATCACAAGCTCTGTACTTCCTTAGCCCTGTCTATTTGTGTTCTCCTTCACCCCCAAACTTCTTCCACTTGATTGAAGAGTAATTTCTCTCCCTCCTCGCCTGACGCCTAGCATGTCCCTGGTTTCCTTGTAAAAGTTTGCAAATGGACAAGTAGGGAAGATAGTCATTGCACATACAGGCTTACCTGAGTTTAAAAAGAGCAAAGAGCACTATTCATTAAATAAGTCTGTCTATATATGGGAAATGAATCAGGATGGTGAGAGAGATAAAATATGTAAGAGCTAGTAAGTGATAGAGAATAGAGATGAAGTCAGAAGCTGGGGTAGATCTTTTACCATTTTAAAGACCTAAACATTATCATCTTCACTATAGCCAGCCACTGAAAGATTTTTCAGAGCAAAAATGCCAAAACAAATCATAGATAAAAGTTGGTGGGGAAAAGCCTAGACATTAGAGAGATACAAGTTAGGAAGCTGTTGCTACCATCCATGTAAAAGAATAGGACTTGGCAGTGCTCCTAGCTATGTGATTGAAGAGGAAAGGGTACATTCACAAGACATTTAACAGCAAGAATTGGCTGGTTTGTGTGTCTGAGTGAGATGCTGGAGGCAGTAACTGAGATTGCCAGACAAGGAAAGAAGTCAGTTTGGAAGGCAAAATGAGGTGTCCTCTTTAGTACATATGGAGTGTGAGATGGCTATGGAATCTTGGAAGGAAAACAAATGTAGGACTCAGGAAAGAGGTTTCACAGAAAATGCAGTTGAAAATATGTCAGTGACCCTTAACCTCTCCTAGCTTTATTTCCCAAATTACTACTCCTTCATCACTGGAAATTGCCATAGCATTGCCCCTTCCTGCTTCACATAGAGCACTAATCTCCAGGATATATAAAGAATTCAAAAAGCTTAACACCAAAAAAACAAATAACCCAATCCATAAATGGGCTAAGGAACTGAATAGACATTTCACAGAAGAAATAGAATCAATCAACAAATGTATGAAAAAATGTTCAATATCTAGCAATTAGAGAAATGCAAACCAAAACTAAGATTTCAAGTCACTCCACTTCAGAATGGCAATTATAAGAATACAAGCAATAATAAATGTTGGTGAGGATGTGGGGAAAAGGTGCACTCATACATTTCTGGTGGAACTGAAAATTGGTGCAACCACTCAGGAAAGCTGGAACCACCATTTGACCCAGCTATCCCACTCCTTGGTTTATACACAAAGGACTTAAAATTGGCATACTACAGTAATACAGCCACATCAATGTTTATAGCAGCTCAATTCACAATCGCTAAACTGTGGAACTAACCTCAATGCCCTTCAACAGGTGAATGGATAAAGACAATGTGGTATATATACACAGTGGAATTTTACTCAGCCTTAAAGAAGAATGAAACTATGGCATTTGCAGGTAAATGGATGGAGCTGGAGAATATCATACTAAGTGAAATAAGCCAATCCCCAAATAAAGCCCAAATGTTTTCTCAGATATGGAAATAATTCACAATGGGATGGGGTGTTAGGGAAGAATAGAGGTACTTTGGATTAGGCAGAGGGGAATGAAGGGAGGGAAGGGACTATGGGGGTAGCAAGGATAGTAGATTAAGTAGGACATTTTTACCCTATGTATATATATGTCTACATGACCTGTGTAATTCTATATCATGTACAACCAGAAGAATAAGAAGTTATAAACCATATATTTATTATTTCAAAATTCTACATCATGCACAGCCATAGAAACAAAAAGATGTACCCCATTTGTATACAATGAATCAAAATGCAGTCTGTAAAAATAAAAAATAATTTTAAAAAATGCATTCTACAGGGATAAGGTTGTGGCTCAGTGGTAGAGTGCTTGCCTAGCATATGTGAGGCACTGGATTCAATTCTCAGCACCACATATAGATAAATTAATAAAGTAAAGGTCTATCAACATCTAAACATATTTTTTAAAATGCATTCTACTGCCATGTATAACTAATTAGAACAAATTTAAAAAAAAAAAAGAATTGCCCCTTCATGATCTAATTTAGCACCAGAATGTGGGGACAGAGACCCTACATTAAGGGTTGTGACTCTGGACCAAGTGCCTTTATCACTATTTTACTGTGTGGAATTAGGGAATAGTCTAGGGTGGGATTTAGGACACCCACTGACCATCCAGCGGCTAAAAGCAGCTCTTTCCCTTCAACACCATTCCCATAAAAGGGAGCATCCTAGCATGAATTAATAAATGGTCACATTGGGCCTCTGAATTTAGGTCATCTTAAAAAGTCAACTATACTTTTTAAGTAGGTCTTATACAGGTAGAATTATGTAGACACAGTGCCTAACCTCCACACATGTAATCTTGATGGAAAATATGGATTGGTAGTATAATACCTCGCTCATCAGGAGTATATTCAACAATGGGTAAAATGGTTAAATATTGACAATACAGTCTTGTTAAGCAATAAGTGAATCAATGGGACTATTATTGAGAAGGAACCTGGTTCTGACAGAAACAGTATAGTAATGTTGCAGAGATATTTAAGTGTAGACTAAAATGCAAAATGTGGGAAAATACGACCCAATACAATATTCTAGTTTTGCTCATTTGCAGAGTTGAGTTGGATTTCAGGGATTTATGTGTGGGAAACTAATGCTCTGAGAGGACTTTACTAGACTCCAAATTCATCAGGAAGCCTGATGATATCATAAACCATGAGAAGCCAATGTCTTACAGTGGCATTGGAAACCTCCCAGTTTGGGTAAGCAATGGGAATCCATTTTACTTCTATTAGTTGTTATAATAATAACACATTGGAGACACAGCCCCATTTTCTACCCTCTAGTGCTGCCTACTGCTGGGCACAGCTGCTCCCAGTCATTCTTTCCAGTGTAAATAATGGTTTCTGTTTCCATGGTCTGTCAAGAGATCTTTCTTTGCTTGTGAAATAAGCCCCTGTCACTACCCTTTGGGAAAGATGGAAGGTTCCATGAAGCCAGGAAACTGCCTGAGCAAGTCAGAGCTTACCCCCCTCCCCCACTCCCTAAGATGTGTTCTGCTCTTAGCACATTTGGATTGACTGGGTGTTAATGATGTGAACTTTCTTGAGTGGGGGGCAAGAACGTTGTTGCATCTGTCTGATGCAGGCCTTTCCTTTTGGACTTCTCCTTTCATGTTAGATGTAAATAATGAACTCCTTTGTCGTGAGAGGGTAAGTTACAAGGCAGTAAACACTTCAGCAAAGAGCATCTTTTGATCTTCACGCCTTTGGCAATAAAAGCTGAGAGCAGAAATGGGCCAGAGAATTTGGGGCAGAAGCCACTAAAAGCTTCCCTTTTATCTAGTCACAAAATTAGGTGCAGAACAATAGGAGTAATGAATGGAGTGACAATTATTAAGAAAGACAAAGGGCAAAACGAGGCAACCTGATAATGAAAGGTTTTTTCCCTTCTCTTCCTGTGATCCCTTAAGAAATTGGTGGGTATTCAGAATTTTTTTAAATACTAGTTTGAGAATACATTTTTAATGAGAGATCAACAAGTAAACACTGATCTGTAGATGTATGTATGCAAACTTCAGTGTTATCTGTTGGCCTCTTATTAAAAATATGTACACACACATACATGTAAATATCTAAAACTGGTTTGTTTTAATACCTTGATTCTGTGAATCCCATCTCATATGATTGTTAATTCAAAATTCTAAATATCAAACCATATATTCATACAAAATAGAAAAATATGCAGTTATAAATGCATTTGAAAAATTCATGTTTTTTTTATTTTTTTCTGGCTTATTTTTAAAGTTTAAGTGATATGGCCAGGTTTTATTGGTAGATATCCAATGTCTCTTTTATTACTTGAAATTTATCAGCATCCCTCCTTCAGATCTTAAAGAATTCAGACTCATATCCAAATTAGTAATACACTGGGTCAGGAGGAAAGAGGAATACCTTGGTAAGAATTAAACACACTTCACACTTAATAAGAGATGAAGAGATTTGCACTTAAACCCCTGTTTAGGTGCACATTCTTTTCCCAGTTTGAGTAGAAATAATAGAGGCAGAAACTGGAATGCATCATATCAGATGTTAAATATCCTTTTCATTGGCCTAGTGGGGGTGAAGGGAAGTTGTTCTAAATTTCAGCTCTTCTTGATAGATAATGTATAACTGATAAATGTCTTTTAAAAGATCTTGCAGAGTTTTATACTTTATTTTATACCACTGTTTCTTATAGTCTACAGTTCCAACTAGCATAAGTGGCTGAATTGCTCTATGATGAAAGGAAATCTGAGACTATGTACTATATTCCTTCCAAGTTTAAGACCAAGACAATTCTCTCTCAATATTTTTCAGAGACAGATTGGGGAACTGTACTCTACTTTAATGGTCTTTTAATTTGAAAGTTAAACTCAATTCTTCTAATTGCTTGTAGGTATTGGACAATATGAATATTTCCATTGGGTAATATGGAGAGAACAATTTATCACTGAAGGACTTGTCATTTTTATCTTAGCTGAATTGGGTGCCAGTATATACAGTTTGTACTTTCAGGCACAGGTTGATTTATTATGGTTTGGACCTGCAGTTTTTAGAAGGACTCATAAAACAGGATATTTCTTTATAACTTAGTAAAGCCCCCCACTCACCCACCCCCATTTTTAATGTTACTGGCTTTGAGGCTATCACTGTTGGGTCAAACAAGTTAGAAAGCAAGAATAAACACCCAGATTTGAAGGGAAAAATCGATCACTTTATGACATGTAATCAAAATTCATCCAGTTTCATTCAACTGAATATAATTTAGCTCTCAGGAGGCAGAATGAACTAATAGTGAGTGGGAAATGAGTTTCAAGGAGATAGACAATGAACACTTCAGTATTCTCTTTCCCACCCCCAGGCCTGGGCTCTGGTGTTTCCCACACGCAGATGGATTCAGCTCCACCTCTTCCTAATTCTACAAAAACGGCTGTGTTATTTGACCTTTTAGAATTTGCAAAACCAGAAAATAATGCCATACTAATAGATTTAGATAGATCAATAATAGATTGAGATAAGAACAATAATTAATTAATTATAATCAATAATAGTGAGTGTCTGCTAATATTCCAGGGACTGTGCTGAGCATCGTAGCTGATCTAGTGAGTACCTTTCTCATAGCAAGCATTAACTTCTACCTGCTGCTGCTGCTCTTCCCCACACCCTCTAGTCTACCAGATTCCTCTTGTAAAAGGAATTTCTCTATTCAACAAATCCACAATGAACTCCTTCTAGTTCTAGGAACTATCTAAATACTAGAGATATAACAGGACCAAGAGAAACAAAGTCCCAACTGTCACACATTCTAATGTAGGAAACTGACAACAGATAGGCAAACAATTATTTGATACTTCATGTGATAATAAGTGCAATGAAAAAAAAAAAACAACAACACTGGTGTAAAGCAATAGAAAGTGACCACAGTATTGGGGAGACATGGAAGAAGGGAGGATTCTACTTTAAGTAGAGTGCATTAGGAAAAGAAAGTTTCAGCAGAGTTCTGAGTTTATACTCATGCCAGGGTCATTCCAAAAATGATAATCTTAATTAAATGTGCAAGTCATGTATGTAATGAGTTTTAACAGGGAAGCTTAGATTAATCAACAGCATTCATGATGTCATATTCTTTTGGAGCTAGCAACTAAACAGTAATATAATATTTCTTTTAATAGACGTACAGAACTTAGCAGAGCATGGTGAGGCTGTGTAAGTGTGTACCATTAGTTAGTCTGAGGACCGCAAAGGACTACTGTAACCTACATACTCATTCCTACTTAGAGCTAAGCAATCACACAGAAGCTATATATGAAGAATAGAATTGGATAGTGGTGTCCATATTTATTGGATATTATAGGTAAATTTTTAAGTCACATCCAGAATAAATATATAGATAATCATGAGCCTAGGAATAGTAACCCTACAAGGGAAATGCCCCAACTACAAGTATGAACTATGCTGGACCCAAACTTTAGTAGCTAGAAGTCTCATCCTATGGTTTTTCTTTAATCACTTTAAAGATTCCACTTTATTGTCTTCTGGCTTACATAATTTGCAGCAAAAAGTTGGCTGTAATTCCTAAACTCTGTTACTCTCTATATACTCTCTTATTTTTTCCTGGCTACCTTCAAGGATTCTTCTTTACTTTCAGTTTTAGTAGTTTGATATGATTTCATTGTTATTTATCCCATGCAGGGTTTTCTGGGTTTCTTGGACCTGTGATTTGATGTCTGTTTTGTAGAAAGGGTTTCTTACCATTATCCCTTAAATATTTCTTCTGTCCTGTTCAGCACTTTTCTCTAGTTTCCCACTCTGCCTTCGTGCTCTCTCATGAGCACCTGATGCAGGTCCACAGAGAAGAGTCTGTGATGGCTTTGAATTTCATTTGTGACTGAAACTCTTGGGAGCTCTATAATCTCATTCTAGTTTACAGTCATACTTTAGTGAGTCCTTAAATATATAGCAGAATCCTTCTTAACCGCTCTGTTTCTTTATGCTGTGGCACAGACAAGCCAGTCTTCAGGTTCCATATTTTCTGAGAGAGGAACCTTGGACTTCAGTCTATTTGTTTGTCCTCATACCTCAGCTGTTCTGGGCTCAGGAAAAGTTGCATTTTGTTGTTGTTGTTGTTGTTGTTGTTGTTTTGTTTTGTTTTAATATTTTGGGGATTTTTTAGTTGTAGGTGGACACAATACCTTTATTTTATTTTTATGTGGTGCAGAGGATTGAATCCAGAGCCTCACGCATGCTAGGAGAGCTCTACCACTGAGCCACAACCCCAGCCCAAAAGTGACATTTTTATATTGTCTTCAGCTTTTCATCTTTATAGGGTGAATCTGACACTCTCTAGCTTTCTTTATGCCAAGTGGAATCAGAATTCTACTCCAGTGGTTTTTAAGTTGTTCTACAAATACACTCCAGAAGTTCCACAAACCTGTGATATAAAATTTATTTTATAGATATTTTAACTGTTTCAAAATTATACTAAAAAGTAAGTCACACTAAATTGTCCTATATTCCAAAGTACTTATCTCCAAGATTAGCAACTAAAGTAATTATAATTCTCTTAACTTGCCTTTTTTCAGACCGTGTGATGTCTCCTGCCATTGTTTAACATTATCTTTGAAATTAATAGTATTTATGGCATTGATTACAAAGAGTGCAGCTCTGTCTTTAGCCCTGAGTACCACACATGTAAAAGGGCAAAAGCCAGATCACTCCTGCACATATGCACAGAAGTCAGTTAAATTCAAGTGGTGTCAGTGACACCTGCCTTTACTATTCACCAGCTGGTTAGCAGGTACATTATGACATTGTGATCTTAGCATGCTTTGTTCTTTTCCTGATTTACATTTAACATGCAGAATTAAATAGTTTATAATTTCAAATAGTTCTACTTTGAGGCACATAAAATTTTCTAGTCCTGATTCAAGCCTTTGGATTAGTTTCATTGAAGGTTAAAAAAACCCACTTTTATAACTACTTTTCTGTGCGAATTAACATATGCCCACCTATCCCAGCTCCAGAAAAAAAAATTTACTTTGATTTGGTGGAAATAATAATGGCAAACACTTAAATAGAACATTTTACATATATATCATTTTATGCTTATCTCAATCTTATGAAGTAGCTACTATTATCATAACCATTTGCGGATAAGGGAAACAAACATGATATACGTAAGATCACTTAGCTGGTAAATAGCTGACCCAGGATTCAAACCTAGACAATCCAGTTCCAGAGTGTGGGTTTCTAACCATGAACCATGAATTATACTAGTGGGTAGAATGTTATAATGGAAGCCTCGATTCTGTGTGAAATTTGATTTCTTTTTCCTGTACCACTCTCTCTCTCTCTGTCTCTCTCCTTCTCCTTCTATCTTTTTCACTTGTAGATTAAGTGGAAAATGTGCTTAAACCCCCTGGGGACCCAGTGAAATTTAGTAAGTTAAATATTTGGATTGTCCATTGGGAGTCTGATAGTAAAGGCCAGGCACCTGTAGTGCTTGTTCAAAGCAACCGGGGTTGGGTCTGCCCCTATTTTTTCTGCTTAGTGAATTGAAGATATTGTGTTTATCAACAGGGCCTTAGTCAATCCACTATTTCTGCTTCCTCCTGTCAACATTTTCATTTGTTCTTCATTGAACACTCACTGTGTGCCAGAGGTGCTTGAGTAGCAAGTGCTAGATTAAATAGTGGAAGACATGGTCCCTTACTTGTGTCCTCTGACCAGTTCACAAGTTTTGGAGTTCACAGTTGAGGTGTTTGTGCTGATGAGGTGACAGTCAGAATCATTGCTATGGAATAGTAGTCCTTAAGTTATAATATTTTAATTTTAACAGTTATGGTTTTGTGGCTAGAGTTTTTTATGGAAAAAAATATTTCTAGAATAAAGAAGTTAAGCAAAGTGCTTTTATTTTTGTTTATTTAGGAAAGCAGCATTTCAAAAAAGTCTAGGCATTCAGTATTATATTAAATCAAACCCAGGATGACTGGAACTTGAAAAAACTTGAAAATTATGCACTTTCATAGTATGCTTAGTCTTTTTCTGTTGTTATAACAAATACCTGAAACTGGGTAATTTATAAAGAAAAGAGGTTTATTTTGGCTAAAGATTCTGGAAGCCCAAGAGTATGGTGCCAGCATCTAGTTGGCTTCTGGTGAGGGCTTCATGCTGACATGTATCATGGAGGACAAGTGGAAAGGGGAATTGGGTACATGCAAAAGGAGCACATGTGCAAGAGAGACCAAGGGGAGGTGCTAGGCTTGCTTTATAACAATCTGATCTGATAATACCTAACCCAGTCTCAAGGGAACTATATCAATCCCTGCATGAGGGTAGATTCCTCAAGATCCAAATGCTTTTAAAGACCCCACCCCCAATATTACTACATGAAGAATCAAGTTTCAACGTGAGTTTTGGTGTGGACAGGCCATCTTCTAACCATGGCATACGTCTGTTGGTTTTATATTTGCTGAACGTGGTAGAATGGAAAAGTGGAAAAGCCACATTTTATCTAATACTGTTATGTATTCCCTGTCTAGTTTCAGATGTCTTCATTTGGACAGTTAACTGGTAGTTTTTCCTGGGCAGAAAACATCACAGAATAGTGAAAAATGGACACTTTCCTAGAAATGTTTTGCAAATGAAATGTTCCCACTTTACAGGTCTGGACTTAAGATCTTGAAGTTCACTTAGATGAGATGGTAATACTGAACATGACTACATACTTAGAAATATATTTCTTTCCAAGACTTTCCTCATCATTTAGTATATATAGCATAAATTGAACATTCTCTACACATATATAAGCAGCTTTTCATAATTTGACAATTTCTTCTGTAGAATATGCCCCCTTTTTTATTACCATTTTTCATAAGAAATATTTTGCCGAAATTTTCCCCTCCAAATAATAAGGAAATCTATATGTGTAACCTTGTTAAATAAATGAAAAAATTAAGTATTTTTATAATATTGTGTTTTGTTATGAAGAGCCATTCAGAATTAACTAAAACCCAAGTCAGTTCTGGGTAGGAGTAATTAATAGGATCTATTATTTCTGGTGAGCTTCTCCTAATAATAATTTTCTAATTAAGACTCTGTCTTGGAAGCATTACTGGAAGCATTAAAGTGATTCTGATGAGTTTGCAGGTGAAGTGGGTGCCAATTGGAAGTTGCCACAATGACCTAAGTCCAGGGAAGCCAGACCCTGAACCTGTGGGATTAAGGTTAAGTGTTTGCCAGAAGCTCCACACCTTAGATAATTAGATGTTGGAGTTTGCTGCTGTTTCCTATCTTCTAGATTCAGCTGCATGGACACTGGCACAAGAGATGAAGCAGCCTGGCATGCACTGCACTCAGCTCCATTGTAAGGACTGAAGAAACAGGCAGGCAGCATAGCACAGGAAGAAGGTCTACAACACAACAGGGCTGATGCCTTATCCCAGGGACAGTAGGAAGCCAGTAAAGAGATTTAGACAAGGAAATATCATCCATGACTTCACATTTTAGAAAGCATTTAGTAGTTGGGTGTAGGACAGATTTCTGAGGCCAGACAACAAATTAAGGGCATTGCCGTGCTTCCACAAAATATGAGGAGGGCCTATGGACAACAGTAGTGGAGAGTAGTATAGACTGAATATCAGAGGTATTAGCAAAAATAGCAAATATTCCTAAATAAAATCTGTTTTCATGGGATTTTGCCTCTAAAAGGAATAAAAATTCTTTGATATCTTTATGAAATAAATTTCAATAATAAAAGAGTTGATTTGGGGCATAGAGACTCTAACATGTGTAGCACAAATAGTATAATATCATAACCAAGCTTATTTTATTTGCTAATTTTATCAGAAAAATATGAGAATGGAATCTTTTGGAGGAGTTCGGCACTGCTGAGATCAGCACAGCTGGGTGGGTTCCTTTGTGGATGAGTTAACTCATTTTATGGCTTAATTCCAACCAGTCATTTACAAATATGGATGGAATAAGAGGAATCCATCACCAGTACTAGAAAGTCAGTTCAAAGCACATAACATGCATATAGGCATCATTAACCTAAAAGAAAAAACTGCAAGACAAATAGGAACAGGCCAAAATTTTCATGTGCAAATTATTATGCCAGCTGGTCCTCCTTAAGATTAATATTCTGTGTGGAAGTTCCTCATAATTCCACCTAAAATCATTCTTTACATAAAACAAGGAATGGACATTTCAAAAGAAAACATTTTTAAAGCTTACCTCTGGAAAATATTATAAATTCTTTAATAATAGTAAAACTCTCAGAATTTATAGACTAAAAATAGTATATAAAATAAAATGTCATCTTCAGTAATTCCCTCATGGAAAAAAATCTCAAATCCAATCCTTTCCAAGAAACCATTTAAGATTTTTAAAAATGAGAAGGACTACCTAGAATTCCATTATATTCTCAATTTATGGCCATCTGTTGGGCAACACTAAAAGCATAGAAAGCTTATCTGGGCTAAATATATGGTTCAAATTAATCATATTAATCATAATGAAAAGATCATCATAATGAAAAGATTCTAAAGATATTATATCATGTCCCCTTTTCTAATGGGATTACTTTCTGTGGGAACTAAATTTCAAGGTTAATGAACCAGCATTGGAGTCTGGCTGTTCATAAGTGGAAATGGTTTATTTTTCTTTCCCATTCTTTTTTCCTTAAGGCTTAGTCTCATGAGAAACAGGATCAAATCCTTTCTTTATGAGAATTCCACTTGAAAATGATTATGTTTTTAAAAGGAAAAAAATTAAACCTGTCATTACATGGGTATTGAACATGGTGCCTCTATACATGAACATGAAAATCATTAATTGAAATACTTTCAGCTTTTTATTCTGACAGCCAATATTTATGGAACAATGATGATTTTCATGGTACTGCTTTAGTGTGGAGATATAAAAAGGAGTGCAACATGGTCTCTCCCAGCCCTGAAACAGGGCACAATTTAGTTGGGAGGCAAGATGAGTTCACAAATAGCTGTCATATGAGGTCAGATTTGTCTTGTGCCCTGTAAAAGGAGATAGAAAGTGCCATGAAGGATGACGTAAATGTTGAGGAAGTCAGGAACATTATTTTGAAGGAGGAGACCTTTAGCTGAGTCTTAGCGGATGGGTAGAAATTGTTACAGCAGCATTAGAGGAAGAGTTCCAAGCAAAGATTACTCTGAAATTGGAAAACAGGGTATGTCTTGAGAAGTAACAAACCTTTGGGGTTTATTGGGACTCAAGTAAGTTTAGCTAAATGATTAAGAGTCTAGGAGCTAGTGCCAGATGGCCTGGGTTTAAGGCCTGGGTCTGCTAAATCTTAACTGTTGACTTTGAACAAGTTACTTGACTTCTCTCTCAGTTTGCTCATCCACAATCACTGGTCTTGTGTCAGATATTTTAAAATTCAAAATCTTTCAGTTTGGGGAAATATAATATTGTACAGTACAGATATTATACAATATCTGCCATATCTGTTGTACAGTAGATATGGTAGATAACCTCCCCAGCAAGGTCTAAAAGAGTGCTTCATACCAGTACCTTTCCACAGAAAACTACATGGGAATTTATAATAAGTGGAATAAAAATAATACATACCCTTGTGCATTCAACTTAGTTTTCTACAAATGAGTTTGTAACAAACTTATGAAAAATTATTGTTTTTCAATACTTTTTAGATTTTGAAGCGTGGATTAGCTATCCACAAGGGATCCACCAGAGTGATATTGTCATGGTATACGTCAATTCTTGTGAGATTGTCATGAGAATCACATAGGACTTTATATTTGCAGGGCTTGCATCCTGACTGGCACTTGATAAGTGTTCATTTGTATTCTTTCTGTATTATTATTAGTTGTGAGTGTGACTTATCTAAAAGAGCCTGAGAGGGTGAATAACATGTCCAAGGTCTCTGACTCTTCAGCAGGTAAACAGCTTGGGCCTCCCAAGCTAGTTTTCTTTCCTTACATCATGCTATGTTTGAGTTGAATAGTTGAAATCCTTCAGTACTGGCTCAATGCTGTTTGCTGGGCATTTGGGATCCATCCAATCAAATGAGGCATAATAAAGATAGGAACTTTGGTAGATTGGTGAGAATGAAAAGATAATGGACTTAGGAGATACAGGGGTGAGAAAGGAGGCAAAGAGGGCCCCAAGGTTTGGGAGACAAATGACCTCTCACTTTTTTGTGGGGTTACATTCTCCCTACGTTGTCACAACATTGTCTCATGCATTATGTTCCTAAGCCTCACAAGCACCCTGTTCTGGCATGACGTGCTGTGGTTCTTTCACAGCTGACTCCAGTTCTTTGACATCTCCAGATAGATGCTTAGCCATGCAGCTTCCTCTGCCCCAATCCTAACCTTGTCCCTGGCCTCCAGACAAATTCCTTTTCATCCTCAGGACTAAGCTCAAATGTCACATCTTCAGAAACCTTCCCAAAATGTCTTAGGAAGAATTAAACCCTCCTTCCCTCAGGCTTTTTGACACTATTATCTGTCACAGCATTCAGGACATTGCTGTAGTTCCTAGTCTGTGCTTCCTGTCTCCCCAGCCATTCTCATGAGTATTCCCAATACCACAATGATGCATGGACTTACAGATCCCCATATTACAAGTGAAAGTTTCAGAGTTTCAATAGTGCAGTTTAGTTGAAATTGGGGTTTAAACCAGATCTGCCTTGTTCTCAATTGCATGTCTATTTTCTCCTCTACAGCCAAAGGGAAGAGATGCATATAAGTGTTTATTCACATGTACACAGGTGTAAATACAGGGAAGGTGCATGAGAGGACATTACAAAGCCATGCATAATGATTTGTGTATGGAATTTTTCTGACAAATATTGTATAGTCTTTTAGTCATTATAAATAAACAAATTGAAGTTTATACTTTTGCAACAGCAGTTAAATAGTCTATGGTTTCTGTAAATCTAATTTGATCTCAAATTTAAGAAACTTAATAGAGACACAGTATTTATTTTTATGTGTATGCTTTAGCATATGTTCTTTTTTTTAATTTATTTATTTTTTTTAATTTTTCTTATTGATTCATTGAACACAAATGTAGTACAGCTATTGTTTCACTGGTTGTACGCAAAGTAGAGTCACACCATCTGTGCGTTCATGCATGTACACAGGGCAATGGTATCTGTCACACATTCTGTTATTATTTTTACCCCCCACCCCGCCCCCACCCCTCCCTTCCCTCTATGCTATCTATCCTTCCTCCATTCTTGCCACCCTTCCCCCCCCCC
>JAJEJO010000538.1:38129-52762 GCA_020662805.1 Glaucomys volans | reverse complement strand
ATGGAATGTACTCAACAAAGATTAGCTGAATATGATCCTTGATTTTGATTTTATTCTGGAGTTTAAGGCAAGTGTAGCCATTAAATGTATTTGTATTGCAGTGCTTGATACTAATGGTACTTCATGAGATTACACATGAACCTAAGTCAACAGCAAGAAATGTATTCATAGAAAAATAAATTACTATTGAGTTATTAAAATTTATTTCACGTGTGTTTTAAGTTTTACAGGTAGACAATTGAAATTTAAAATCATCCTTATTTTAATAAGAACCAGATATCCCAAATGTGTTGTAATTATTAGATGTAAAAGTAGCTTTCATCAACAGAGTGGTTAGTAGATGTTGCATCAGAATGCAAAGTGAATGTGATGTGTTCTAGGATTTGGTTCCCTTTCATAAATCTTGCTACATTTATATGTCTGACCTTCCATTCCATGATCATAAGGGCATATAATTGTAAAATAAATAGTGACATATATATGTGTGTATATATATGTATATATAATACATATATATAAAATAGTGATATATACATATGTAACAGTGATACATATGTGTGTGTGTGTGTGTGTGTGTGTGTGTGTGTGTGTGTATGCTTGGTGAGTTTTGTTCAGTTTTTTAATATAACGAAAAATTGTATCACCAGCATAGATTATTTTTAACCACACAGTTTGAGAACTGCTAATGAAGATTAGTCTTTCTAAACATTCATTCATAGTGAAAGAAAATAAAAAGCACAGTAGCTAGATGAAGTGCAGGGCTTACATGAGGGTCTCTAGTGTGTATATATAAGTATATGTATATATGTATATGTTAGTATGTAGATGGTAGATGTATATATGGTATATACATATAATGTCTTTTCATTGGAAGAATTAAATGTTAGATTGTCTAAAAGAGTTATAAATTACAGATTGAGAGTTATTACTATAAGGGATTAACTAAGATTAAATGGAAGTGCTGATGGATATGGGCCCAAGAACTAAGTAGTGGGAGTAGATTGGTCCTTCTTGTTGAATAGTTCTTACTGAGGATACTTTTGCTCCTCCAGGGAACATTTGGCAATGTCTGGACATGATTTTGTTCATCACAACTCTGGTTGGGAGGTATTATGGCACCCAGCAAGTAGAGGCCAGAATGCTGCTAAACAGCCCCCTACAACAAAGAATTATGAGGTCCAAAATATCTGTAGTGCCAGGGTAGAGAAACCCTGATTTGATTAGGATGACAAGAAATATTGGGAGGCTATACAAAGATATACTTAGGTGTAAGAAATTTCAGCTAAGGAGGCTTGAACTCTCTGGCCTTGGTCTGATTAAATTAGAAAGCCACATGTCTGATGAGACACTGTTGTGGACCTGACCTAAAAGTTAAAAGTAGTTTAGTGCAGTCCCACAATCTCAGCTGTTTTCTTCATGGATGCATGTAATAAAAGTATTTTGAAATTCCATTTTAAATTGCATGCATATGTCCAGTGAGCAAGTCAGCAAAAATGCTTTTGTTAACTTAAAAATAACACTCTGGCAGTAAACATTTCATTAACTTGATCTGACAAAAAAGTATTGTGCTTATTTCTGAAACAGCTGCCAATCTCTCATCCTGTTGGATTTTTCAACATAGCAAGAGTAGTATTCTCACAGGTTATTATTTCTGTTTCAGAAAAATAGCTATATTTTTCTAATAAAAAGTAGGGCAAAAATCTGATACACCAGAATGCAATATGAATTGTAATTCCATTGCTTTCAATACATGCTTCAGAAGAATTTTGTTATAACTATTGTTCTATTTCAACAACTTTTTAATTCTGTAGTAAATGAATAAAAACTAAAAGAATTGTTCAGGGATCTTTCATTTTAATCCAAACCATACTTTTTAAAGAAGAAAATCAAATTTTTCTCCAGTTTTGTTGAGTGTCTCTTATAAGAAATGCTTTGTTTTAAAGATTTGTTGCATATTTTTAGTCTTACTTCTAAGAGTCCTATTGTGGATTTTGATTTTGATTTTGACTGGCAGTTAAATAGTACAAACAACAAGAAAAAATTTAACCCTTTTGACTTGTTTCCTCTAAACATGGGCAAGTGCAGTTGTGTGGATTGTCTCTATAATTTCTACATGCTCTTAATTTTTTTAGTGTATTATAATTATACATAATCATGGGGTTCATTTTGACATATGCATGAATGCATATAACATACTATACTTCATTTAAATCCCAAGTACTGCCCCCTTCCTTCTCCTCCTTCCTCCCCTGATCTCCTTCCTCTACTCTATTTATCTTCCTTCTGTTGATTTTTCTTTTTTAATTGGTGAATTTTAGTTATATATAAAAGTGAAGTTCATGGTGATATATTCACACAAGCATATAGCACAGCATGGTCAATTTCATTTCACAGTTCCTCCCCTTTCTCATCCCTCCTCCCTCCACCTGGGTCTCCTTCTTGTACTACACTGTTCTTCCTTCTATTCACAAGATCCGCCCCCTTATTAAATTTTCTTATTTCTCTCTAGCTTCCGCATGACATTTAAACTGCCATCATTGGTCATATTCTTGGAACCAGTTCTTCCACTTTGTAATTTTTTTGTCCTAAATCTGACAAACACCTTAATTCTCCTGACTACTTCTACCTTGGTTTCTATTAAAACATGTTTCAGAGTTCTAAACAATTGAGAATGGCCCATGTTTCCAAATTTCTGTATATAAGTTAGAAATGTGCTGTAGTTATGTTTATACCTTTAGGGCAGGTATATTTTTTCATGGACTACAAAGGAAATATTGGAAGTGATTTTTCTCAACAAATTCTAATATCTAATAGTAAGAGTTGACTATCTTAATGTTGGTCTAATGATTCATCATTTATAGAGTACTTTCACATACATTGTCTTGTTTGGACCTTGCAATAACTATCTGAAATGAGTACTTTTATTATACTCTTCTTAAAGAAAAATTAGTACCACTTTCAGTGAAGCTTCAGACTCTAAAGCTCACAAAGTGAACCTCTGGAAATTAGCAACCAGGTATTCTGGTTTCTGCTTTAAACACTCTAGTTCTGAGTTCTGCTCTGCTTTCTGAGGAACTCCTGACCACATATCTAGGACTCTGGATATGGAATGTTGGATGGAGGCTAGAACAGAGGGGTGAACAGAAGAAAATCCCCCAGATAAGAATAGCATCACTCACTTCCTGTTCTAATACCTAATACCCAATTTCCAAGTACCCCACCTATTCTGAAGCACCAGTACTGCAGCACTCTGGGTGGTTCCCCATTCCTTAGTCGGTTCACTTTTTCTTTTTTTCAGGGGTGGGTGGGTACCCGGAATTGAACTCAGGGCACTCAACCACTGAGCCACATCCCCAGCCCTATTTTTGTATTTTATTTAGAGACAGGGTCTCATTGAGTTGCTTGGTGCCTCACTTTTGCTGAGGCTTCTTTGAACTCGAGATCCTCCTGCTTCAGCCTCCTAAGCCACTGGGGTTATAGGCATGTGCTATCTCACCCAAGCAGATCACTTTCTTATTCAGATCAGTCGTACAGAGCAGTAAAGAGAAGAGAAAAGGGCAAGAATTTAAAGAAATAGTCATCCTGTTTCCACATCAGGACTTCAACCAACAACCACAACTAAGTGACTAAACTATGTCATCACTCAATCATTGGAAACCTAACATTTATCTGCTCACCTATCCACTCACCAAACACAGATAACCCTGTATCACCAGGTAATTGCAAAGTGCTGGAGACATAACAGAGCGAGTAATAAAATGTTCAGCCTTTAACTCTAGTTATATCTCCTCTCAATTCAAAATCAAGTTATGAACAAATATCTTTTATGCACTCCAACAGTGGTTTTCAGTCCTGGATACAATTGAAGTTACTGGAAGAGCCTTTAAAAATACCAATGCCTATGTTCCTTAAAACCAGTTCAGTCAGAGTTTGTTGTTGTTGTTTTTCTAGGGATTGAACCCAGGGGCACTTAACCACCAAGCCACACCCTTGCTCCTTTTTATGTTTGTTATGAGACAATGTCTTGCTAAATTGCTTAGGGACTCACTAAGTTACTGAAGTTGGCTTTGAACTTGGGATCTCCTGCTTCAGCTTCCTGTGCCACCACTCCAGACTACAGAATTTTTTTTTTTTTTTTTTTTTAGTTGTGAATGAACCTTTATTTTATGTGTTCATTTCTATGTGGTGCTGAGAATCGAACCCATGGCCTCACACATGCTAGGCAAGCGCTCTACCACTGAGCCACAACTCCAGCCCCCAGGCTACAGAATTTTGAGGATATCCTTGCATGGTATGCAGCCACAATTGAAAACTCATTTCCTATCAGGTGTCCAAAGTTGGAAAAAAGGGAAAAAAAAATATCCCCCAAGTTTATAAAAGACAATGCCTTTCTGGAATCCCAAAAAAGGTGACCCAAGCAAACAATTTCCCTTCATATTTTTATACAGCAAATAAATATTTGTTTACTCTACTCACACAGATTAAATGCAAAAAGTATAAAGTCACTTACTTCCCTTAAGGAGCTTAAACTTTGGTTTGAAATAAAAAGCACAGAGCCTTGAGAATTAAATAAAAATATGAGCGGTAGCTGGGCACAGTGGTGCATCTTGTAATCCTAACTACTTGAGAGGCTGAGGCAGGAGGCTCCATCGCAAGTTCAAGGCCAAACTGAGCAATTTAGCAAGACCCTGTCTCAAAAAATTAAAAAGGGGCTAGGGATATAGGTGAGAGGTGGAGTGTCCCTGGACAAAGTCTCCAATACTGCAATGAGGATAATAATAGTAAATAAGAATATGAGTACTAAGAATCCCTAGAGGATAAAGACAGACTTAATCTGGTCCATGAGTTCCTATGAAGACTAAAGTCAATGAAAATCAGGAGCTTTTTCTTGACACAAGACCAAGAAAATTCCTCCCCACCCCTGTTCCTCATAACTGAACAAAATAGTTAATATCCTCATTTGTTTTACAGCAGAAAATTTCCACAAATTTACACATAAGCAGCCTATTGCTTATTTAAGGTCAGGATGTTCTCATTAGAATTAGTGTGCCCATTCCAAATAACTAATCTACCTGTTTATTCATTGTGAGGCTATTTATAGTGACATACACCTTTCCAAAGATTTTAGAATAGTCTATGAATATTCCCTGAGGGATTTGTAGGAATAATAATAGTAATTGTTCTAAGAAATAATCCTATTGTTGGAAATATATGAAGTCATTTCATGTTATCTTTTTTAATCCTTACAGGTATATTATTGAGAAAATGAGTCACATGTCACCATAAAGTGACAAATTCAGGTTTTGAGCTTAAGTGTTCCAAGTTCATTATTGTAATAATACCCCAGTGGTTCTCACTGAAATACCAAGTGAACTTTTCCAAAATTGACAGGCCTAACTTACCAGGAATTCTCACAGTAGAAGGGAGAAAAGGCAGCAGGGAAACATGAGTGCTTCCAGCAGGGAGAAAAAGAATATTTTGGTTATCCTTACTGTCACCTCCTCTGAAGTAATAATAGATTTGTTCATAGTTTAAAAACTTTGTACATGGAGCTATGAAACTAGAGAATATTTATGAAGAGATAAGAATAGCATGAGGTAATGGAGTCTTGCTTTCCTTTAAATACCAAATATTTGACAACCTAACTCGTAAGTCACCCTCTTATTACCCACACCTTATTAAAATGTAAGTTAAAATGTAATGTATTCTGAAGATAATCCACTTTAAAAATTCGGGCTCATGATTTCCTCATGAAGTTGAATAAGATTTTTCAGAAGGGTCATTCCAGGCTCTTTCTAGGCTGTAAAGTTAAAACCCGTTTTTCTTGGGTGGAAACTCAGAATCATAGTACACTATTGAAAGAGTATTTAATCTGAGCAAGATCTTTCCATCTGAAAAATAACTTAGTTCCATAAAATAATACCTGTTTGTAAAGGATAAATCTGTCCTAGATATCCTCTTAGATCTAAGTGTTTTCTTATGTTTTCTAAATATAGGGCAACTCTTGAAAACATCTTGAAATAAGGTGACTTTTAATCCATTTTGCATGTGTGTTTAAATATTTATGTACCAACACATTTTACACCATAGGTTACTTTATCCATCTTGAAATTATTTCTTCCTGGGCTTCTGTAATCCCTTATGCTACTGTTTTTCCTCCATTCCTCTGAGCGTTTTTTCTCTAGCCTCCCATCTCTCTTCATCTCTTAAATGTGCATTGTTCCTAGGGTTTTATTCCCAGCAGTCTTGCTCATCATCCATCTCTGGATCATCTTGTTCTTCCTTGACTTCAGCCAGCGGTGTGTTGGAGCCAGCTCCTAAGAACCAGTTGTGCACATCTCCTCTCCTCTTTGCTCAGTGACTGTCATATCAGTAGCTTAAAATTTGCCAAGGTGGGAATATTTACATTACAGATATCACAAAAGCTCCAGATTAGGGTTTTATTTATGTGTTTATTCATTTGTTTCTGACAGCTAGTTTAACAACACAAAACTGGCATCAGCTGTGAGGTATACATCACCAATTCCCAAACCTTTGTCTCATACTTTGTGAGCTCCAACCATTATTTCCAATTGATTTCAGGCCAGCTCCTCTTGAATGCCCAAATGGAACTCATTATCTTCCCCCAAAGCAGCCCTGTGCTGCTCTAGCCCATGGTTTGGCTAATGGCCCCACTACTCTCCTATCATCCTTGCAGAAGGCCAAAACTTTCCTCTCCCTTGTCCACCATATCTAATTAACTGGAATGTGTAGGCCTCCATCCTGTTTCATAAAGATTTCAATTAGCTTAACAAAACATAATGGGACAGGACAAAATACTTTCTCTCACAATGGTAGTAAAGGAGGAGAATCTGAGCAGAGAAGTAAGCATCAGAAGGACAGATGAACTCACAAGTGAGATAGGTATACAAAATACATGCCATGAAGTCCAGCCAGCCCCATACTGCTGGTTGCTTCAACACCCAAAAGTGCTTAAGTCCATCTTTTCTGGCAACTCACTATCACAGCTCTCTGCCCACAAACTTATTCCTGTCTCACACTCACATTCATTTTTTCATAGTGCTTCCAAAGAGATGATCCAAACTGGATTCTATCACACCATCTTCCCCAGACTTAGGAACTTTCAGTAGCTTTCCAGGCCTTTGGGACAAAGTATAATCACACATCCAGACAAAACCTCCACCACAATATTTTTGTCTCATCCTTAAAGATTCAACTTTCATATCACTACTCTATGAAGCTTCCCCAACTCCAAAGGCACTTCGCTATGTACATATATCTCTCGTATAATTGATTCAGTTTACAGTTGTTGAGTACCAGCTTTATGCCACAAATTTCACTTAGTTTTGAGGAAAGAAAGTAAGGTAATCCTTGATTTTTAAGGACCTCATCTGTAGTTGAGAAAATATTTTTAAAATTATACAGCTGGGTGCCATGGCACACACCTGTATGTAATCCCAGCAGCTCTGGAGGCTGAGACAGGAGGATCACAAGTTCAAAGCCAGCCTCAGCAAAAGCAAGGTGCTAAGCAACTCAGTGAGCCCCTGTTTCTAAATAAAATTCAAAATAGGACTGGGGATGTGGGTCAGTGGTCGAGTCCCCCTGATTTTAATCCCTAGTACCCCCCAAGAAAACTGATTTAAAAAATAAAAATTATAGAAAGAGTGATGATAACTTGCACACCACTAAAGAGAGAAGGGCATACAAAAATAGCAAAGAGAGAGTCAGGCACTGTCTCATATACAGCACATATCACATTCTCCTGTGATTATCACTAGTGTGTCTCTCCCATTGGAATGGGAGCCATGTACATCTCCTGCACCACCGGGGGAGTACTGAGTAAATGTGCAATAGCGACTATATGTTGGATGGATTTGTGGATGGTTGAGTGAGTAAGGGCATGGAAGGAAATTAGAACAACTACCTAACACTGTTTAGAACTTTTTCAGCAAATTCCAGTGATCCTAGGGCTAGGGACATAGTTCAGTGGTAAAGTGCCTCTGGGTTCAATCCCCAGTACCCACACCCAACTCCAGTGGTTCTTGTCTTCTTTGTCTTAATACCAAATTTATTTAGAATTAAGTGAGCAAGGATGTAGGAATATGTGAACATATATATATCCTTACTGTGTGCTACCTTGGGAACTTCTCCTTGTGGTTCAGAGAATCCGTTAGCCTTCAGGGAGGTGCTCAGGGCCTCGCCTTTTCAGTCAGCCTTTTGCTGAACACATCAAAGAAGTCTGTCACTTGATGGTTCGTTTGCTTTACAGTTTGCCAGAGGCTCAGGCAAAAGGTCCCAATTAAAAGATCTGTGTTGTTTCTGTGGTCTCTTGCTCAATGGTAAGGGGAGAATCCCCAGGGCTTCGTCACATCTCAGAACAATGCATCCAGTTAATATGCTAGATTAAAACAAAACATGCTCTCCATGCTAAAACTTTATAGTTCAGTTTCACACATAGTCCAGTTCCATTCTCTGAGGGCTTTCGTTTATGCTAACATAAAGATGTCTTTAGACTCTGGAACAGTGGTTATTCATCCTGGGTTAGTAAAGAAAGAAAAGAAATATCAGACTCTACCTCCAGAGTGTTATTGGCCCTCAAGGAGGCCCAGGCATAGTATTTTTTGAAAGTGTTCCAGTTGATTCTAATATATAATCAGGATTGAAAACACTGCTATACAGTCAGGACCAGCAAACTTAACTTTATACTCAGCATGGAATTTACTTCATGTGCCTCCCTCTTATCCTTCACATCTGGCCTGTTTATCACCTTCTCAGTTGATAAACTCAGTTGATCTTGATTTTAGTGGGAAGACACTTGACCAAAGGGGTTTCCCCCAGTGCCCTGTCACTCAGGGCATTTCCCACAATCTGAAAATAGCCTATGTATTTATTTGTTTTCTTATTATCTGTTCCTGCTATTAGGTTGGGAACATCATATCCTGGTTATTTGCAGTTATTGTTGAGTGAATGCCAACTTAAACCTAAGAATATGTGTGACTACTGGTAGGCTAAAACCTGGGAAGGCAGAAGGGGCCGAAGGGAAGAGGAAAAACAGGTGGAAAAGGAAGTTTGAAGGGAGGAAGAGCCATACTTTGAAAAGGGTCACAGAATGGCTTCAGTTAATGATACAAATCAAGACATAGTTATAAACTGAAGTGTTAAAGATTGGCCACTCTTACCACTAATCTGCAAAAAAAATATAAAACAAAATAAAATTCACAAAGTAATTTCTTATAAAAAGCTGAAACAATACTGCTAAAAGTGAAAGTTCCAACCCGCTTTTCCCAGCAGTAATCATTGTTTATGGTTTGGTATCTAGCATTTGAAGCATCTTATAAGGTATACAGAAATAATATACAGGTTGATTAAAAAAGGAACTGAGTGCTTCCGAAGGCATATTACTCAATAACTGTGTTGTACATAGTGTGTAGTCAAAGCTTATAGTTACTCTGGACAAGACACCTGTAAGGGTAGCTCACTGATGTAGTGCAAACCAAGTTTTTATAAGATAACCTAGTTCCTGGGTTTTAGTTTATTCAAAGTATTTGACTCCTTTTGAATTACCCTCTATTTGTCTCTCTCCTCTTCCCCCCCCCCCCCCCCCACACATACATTCACACATTCCTTCCTGAAATGGGGTCTTATTTTACTTATTTTTAATGAAGTAATTTTAGGTCAGTTCTCCTCCTAGAACGTGGCTTAGACTTAAAAATTGTGTTAAGTGGTGATAAATTTGGTAGTATCTGCAGTACCTCTCACTTTACCCCAGTTCAGCTGTTTGGGCACATCTGCAACAGCCAGGAGGCAAAATTCAACCCTTTACCAGTTTTTATAAAGTTTCGTTGGGATGCAGTTATGCTCATTCGTTTACATGTTACCTGTAGGTGTTTCTGTGCTGCAGTTGGCAGAGGTAAGTAGTTGCAACAGAGCCCCTATAGCCCACAAAATCTAAAATGCTTACTATCTGGCCTTTTAGGGGGAATTTTGGCTTGACCCCTACCCTAGTTGATCCAAAAAAAAATTATACTATCAATAATCAATCAGAACAAACAAACTAGTATATAAGAATGGTGATTCTGGTGTTTTACATCTCTAAAATTATGCACATCTGATTACTTTTGGTAGGAAGAGCATCACCCAGAACATTGGTAAGAGATGGAGTGGGGAGGGAGTAGGGAGGCATGTTCCATCTAGCTGAGTCCTGTCTTCCTGTCAGGCAGGTCACATCTTCTCCCTTTTTCTATCTTATCCCCTCCCAAGAGGAATAGTGCTTGTTGGAGATGTGGCCAAAGTTTTCAGAATACCTAAGGTTGGAGCCTTTGAATTTAAACCGGTCTGCCCTGTCTATGCTGCCAAGCTTCATAAATCATTTGGCTGAACAATTAAAGGGCTGGGTGCCTTGTTGAATGCTGCTCCAGGTGCAGTGGGGGTAAACCCCCACACACACTCCCAGCTGCTCAGCGTGCAAGGTAGGGACCCCACACAGTGTCAGCTGTGAGGGAAGCACCATGAGGCATTTGGTTTTCATCTCCACTGGGCTTGTCTATTTTCTCCCAATCCCAAGTTTTGTTGGAAACACCCTCTCTGGAGATTCCATCACAAATCTTCTGATGATGGGTGTCTGATTGTTTGCATTGGCCAGGTCTGGGAAGGTGCTGTGCCACTGCAGATGGAAAACATTATGAGGGAGGCCCACCAGGCTGAGCACCTCCTCTTTACTGTGTACAGGCCTATGGTCTCTAAAGAGTTCTTCCTTGTGTGGCGAACTGATAGTGTGTGTACTCACAAGCTGCTGTATTTTGTGTAAATTCATGCAAAAGCTGCTGAATTTGGTTTAGAGTATAGAGCATCCCTTTTAAACTATGAATTACAATGATTTATTTTTGCATCCCTTGCAATTTCTTTTAGTTCAGAATACTGCCCCTACAGAAAATAGGTGTTAATACATTATATCCCCTGATAAACATTTGGTTTTTAGCTTCTGTGGTTTAGACTAGAGTATCCCTATAATCTCAGGTATGAACATTCACAATTTCTAGATCCACCAGTTCCTACTTGCCACTTCTTGCCTGCTTTTATAAGATTTGTACCAAGCAACACACTCTTCCTGGTAATTCAGAGTGGCATGAAGGGAGTCTAAAATCTGAGTGACCTACATAACAGATAAGAAATAGGCTGATTTTGTGCCTGATGGTTCAACTAAATGCTTATCTGCCCATCGAATGGGTGTGATTGGCCTGAATTTTTAATGATAGAATTACAGGGCTGAGAGAAGGACCTTAAAGATCATGGATTGTACAGATGTGGAAAAGAGGTCTATAGACCTTTAGTCCTTCAGACCAGATGGCATAATCTATAGTTACACATCGCACCCATACTTCCCCCTCTACAGCTTGATTTAAACAAAAGGAAATACCAGATACTTCACTTGGAGTTCATATTCCTTTCTCTGATGAGTATGTGTGTGTTCTGAGACTCTCTCTGCTTTCTGCAAATCAGACATTCTTGCTGGGTTACATCAGAGTCCAGGAACATGATTGATGAATAAAGGGCAGAGGAGGGATGACGTAATGGCTCATGTGGCGTTTACCTGCGAATTATCTCTAGCTGTGTATAGCTCGGGTCTGTGTGACTCATGCACTGAGGTGCTGCCATCTCTGTTATTCAGCACTATAGCCTCACACTTACCTCACCTATTTTTCTCTCCTTTTCTTGCCAGATCTGATTAGAAGCACTTTTGTTTTAAGCTCATGTTTATGAAGCCATAAGTGAACTCTGTACCAATGACCATGTGAAGAAAACAAAAGAATGTTAGGACAAGCAAATTTTATACTGCCTCAGTCAGAGTAGCTTGATGTCTGTTTATCAACTTGGTTGTTAGTACATACTTTCATAGCACCTACTATGTGCCCTGCTCTGTCAGTGTTTTTTCTTACCTTTCGTGGCTGTTTTGTCTCTCAACTTTAGTTCAACAAATTCACATCAAATAAACATGCAGCAAATGCCTACTGTGGGCCATGACTATGATATATGTTTTCACATGCATTTTTTTTCCGGGAGGGGTGGTGTGGGGGGATACCGGGGATGAACTCAGGGGCATTCAACCACTGAGCCATATCCCCAGCCCTTTTTTGTATTTTATTTAGAGACAGGGTCTCACTGAGTTGCCTAGCATTTCTGAACTTGGCTTTGAACTCACAATCCTCCTGCTTCACTCCCCCAAGCCACTGGGATTATAGGTGTGCACCGCTGTGCCTGGCCTTCACATGCATTTTTAAACCTCAAAGCAATCCAGTGAAGCAGTTACCAAATGCCTGTACCATTTGAGATGAGGACACTGACCCAGCTCACTTAGCTAATGTCAGAATTGGGATTGGAATCCTGATCTCTTCCTACCAGATACAGTACTTTTTCCATTATCACAAATGTCTTGGATCTATGTACTCAAGAAGTTTTTGCAAGTCCTATTAGGATGATGTTCATTTTTGACTTTTGATCTTCATACTTGATCTAGTATCTATCTGTTTTTATCCTTGGGATGTGAAAAGCCAGGAAATTAGGACTAAGTATGTTTATTGGACAATAACCACTCAAGTTCTAAAGTGGAGTTGCATCATAGAAACCCTAAACTTCTATGAATTCAGCTATACCTACTCAGCAAAAGAATATCAAAAAAGAAAGAATTAAAATGTTACCTGTGCGGACAAGTCTTCTCAGTGAGTCTGTACCTGGGAGCGTTCCTAAGATGGAGGATTTTTCTCAGTTCACATCTGTTCGTGTGTGTCTCTCAGTGTAAACATCTCGCTTTGCTCAGTGTGGGTGCTGTTTGCACAACGTGTATCCTAAACACAAGCCAAACATTCCATCTTTTTTTCTACATTTTTTTATTGGTGCATTGTAGTTGTACATAACCAGTCCATCTTTTATTCAACCAAAGACAGTAATCTGTGCCAAGGCTTAAATCCACCTGGGTTGGGCTTACTGAGAGAGTCCTACATTAGGCCTTCCTAAGGAAGTGTTAAGGTAATTTTGACACAAATTGAGGGTTTTTTTCTTGCATATTCTCTTAAAAAAAAAAAAACCTAAAACCCAATAAAAAGCAGGTCCTACAGAATGATATTAGGTTGCATATAATCAAGTAGGGAATTTTTGTTTAGGGTATACTAAAACTTCCTTTAGCTCCAGAATATTTTGTATATTGGCAGTTGAACATATCTTCCATTTTCTGTATGTTGTGAAAGACAAGAATTATACTGAGCAAATCAAGTATTCATTGTATCCATAAGAGAACTGTGTTACCATTGAAACCAAGGGAGAAAAACTAACAAAAGAAAAGTGAGAAGTGAACTAAGAAAACTCCATTGGATTTAGTTACTGATGACCTTTGAAAGAATAGTCATAGTCACTCAAGGGCAGAATCAAGATACAAGGAATTATGAACCATCATCTAATATCAGGACAAGAGTAATCAGCAGGATGTCATGCAACCCAAAAAAGCCCTGCAGAAGAGATGGCATAGGAATTGAGGTCCGAAATCTGGGATTGGGTGGTGATGACTCCTGAAAGGTAGGATTTAAAGATCTAACAGCAGAAGTACTGATGTCATCAAGAGGAACTCTGAAGTTCTAAGCCTGAGAGTCTATGGCGCAGGTGGGGAAGTTCTGGTCATTGAGAGAAGACAGGCAGGATAATTATTGGCTGTTAGCAGATTCTCATAGTCTCACACCCATTAGGTTTTGGAAATCACTTTGATTACCTTTCTAAGTAGTTAGGTTTTCAGTTGCTTGCAATTTGGGAAATTGAGGCTAGCTCTACTAGCCTCAATTGAGGCTGTTACTGAACTGGAGAGGGGATCCACCCAAATATAGCGGTCAAGACATAAAGGCTAGTAAACATTTAATCTCATGAATAGAAAAGCCAGCCCATTCATAATAACAAATGTCATCTCATTCAAGGAAGTGGAGTTGCAACAAGGGCACCTCCCTTTCTTTCCTGTATTTGTATAGCTAATAGCACCTTGCATTGTTGAAAGTGAAATCTTGGTGATAATTTTCTTTTCTCAAGTTGCTCGCTTGGTATTTTTGACTCAGCATTCAATGTGAACTAATGAGACTGTTTGACTACTGTCACTAGGAAACAGGCTGTCTTGGAGTTGAAGCTGGGAAGCTAGGGAGCTCAATTTAGGATGGGATCTCAGAGTGGCTCCTCTGCCCCCACTATATGTATATAAGAATCTCACTGGATTCTCATTAAAACTGTAGATTCCAGTGCCCAACCCTAGACCTGCTAAATATGAGTCCATGATGGGATGTGGATCTGAAATATACCTATTATTAGCATCACTGGGAATTCTTATGAAGCCCAAATGCTTTTGGCTTAGGAAATGTGAGTATGATATATAGATATGCCATATAATATATGTAAAATCTATATTATATATCATATGTAAAAATCTAGAGAAGTAACACTTTGACAGATCAAATTCTCATCTTTCTAAAGTTAAATTTTATTATACAAAATATGATTAAGGGGGCTAGGGTGGTGACTTAGTGGTAGAGTGCTTGCCTAGCATGTGTGAGGCACTGGGTTCCATCCTCAGCACCACATAATAATAAATAAATAAAATAAAGGTA
>JAJEJO010000538.1:0-38029 GCA_020662805.1 Glaucomys volans | reverse complement strand
ATATATATATATATATATATATATATATATATATGAATGTTTAGGAATATTTTAACAAAAATTTATAAAGCTATGAAAAAATTTGAAATACATGCAAAATATTAGTGGTAGCAATAAATACTCTTGAGTATAAGATAAGGAGATTGTTATGAATTTCAAGTTTTCGTGCCTTGTGAAATTTCTGTCATTTCCCAAAAAGAAGAAGGACTGAAAGGAGGGAAGAATGAAGCAATCACCAAGGTAGATCCCAAAGGTAGTAGAATTGAAGTTTTATGGAAAAAGGTTTTACTTGCTTAAAAAAAAAAAAAAAATACTGGAGCTTGAACCCAGGGGCACTTAACCACTGAGCCACATCCCCAAACAGACCTTTGTATTTTTTGTTTTGCAACAGGGTGTCACCGAGTTGCTTAGGGCCTCACTTAGTTGCTGAGGCTGTCTTGGAGCTTGCTGTCCTCTTGCCTCAGCCTCCCAAAGCACAGGGATTACAGGCATGGCCATCGTCTCCAACGGGAAGCATGGTTGTCATTAGGCTGGAGGTTGCTGGGGATGGGGCAGTAATATAAACTGACTCCAGTTCTGTTGCCTCTAATAAGATAACTGCTGGAGAACCAACCCCAACTCCTGTTTCCCCCAGCCCTCATTTGATCTTTAGTTCTTATTTAAATTTTGGGATTTGTTTGTTTGTTTGTTTGTCTGTCTTTGTATTGTTCTCTCTGTGTAAATCATTTCCCTAAATAATGTCTACATTTTTTCATGACTGGACTAGTTAGGTACATTTTTTTTTTTTTTTTATGTATCCAGGATTGAACCCAGGGGCACTTAACCACTGAGCCACATCCCCAGCCCTTTCTTTATATTTTATTTAGACAGGTTCTCGCTGAGTTGCTTAGGGCCTCACTAAATTATTGAGGATGGCTTTGAACTCGCTATCCTCCTGCCTCAGCCTCCCAAGCCAATGGAATTACAGGTGTGTGCCATCGCTCCTAGTGGAACTTCTTTTGAATATTTTGCCAACCCCCGTATTTCCTCCATCCTCACAATTATCATAACTGCTATTCACAGGAGGATAAATTTGAGCCCTTCTTTTACCTCTTTTCACAAGGTAAACATTTGTCATTTTCTGCTTCAAAAACCCCTTTAAAAAAAGTATCGCTTCTGTATAGTCGTGAAAGCCATCAATCAAATCCCAGAAATTTGAGTTTTATCCTTTTTATTTTGTGTTATTAAAACTCAGCTTTGGAGTGATGGGAATCTAGTTTGTTTATCTTATATCTTCTCTTCCCGAAAGAAAATTCCAACTTGGGTTGCACTTGGCCTTTACCATTGTGACTCCTAGAATTTGCTACTTAAGAAATTAAAGCTAAGAGCAAATGTTCCTTATTCTGTTTTGAATCAGATAATCAAATTAATAATCACAGCATGCCGGCCAAACTAAACAAGCATTCTTGATGGGTAGAACACTGCATTGTCTTGAGCTATTTGATTACTTAACCACTGTTAGCTTTTTTAAGTGACCCTTTAATGTGCATTGTGAAGGACAAAAAATAACTTGTTTTAAAAGTATTTTTATTTTGTCTTGTTTTAGGTACTCTTTGTCCAAAACATGAATATATTCATCTTCATAACTCTTTCAGTATTTCCTGGCTTACTTAGTGCCTTAGCTGGTATTTTCCACATGAGGTTTACACCATCTTGTGGCCTGTAATTTTCATTGATGTGCTATGTTTTTGTGTCCTTGGCATTCATTAGCCTATTGGCAGATACATGAACTTGGAAGAAATGGAGAAATTACCTGTCATTTTTTTGCTCTAAATGCCTTTATTTCTTTTCCTATGTTTTCTTCATGACCATGAGAGCAAGTGATAGGAGTCTCTCAGATCTGCCCTTTACATCATTTGTTTATCAAATTGAAAATTTCTTATTGTCTGAACTGTTCATTTGACTAGATGACCATGTCTACAGAGCAAGGATTTATTGACATGTCCACAAAAATTATTTTTGCTGTGATTCATTGGTCCATTTTATGTGAAATATCGAATTCTGGATTCTGGAAATCCATGCTTTTAGATCTCCCACCACATACACACACACACACACACACACAAAGTAAGAGAGAGAGAGAAAGAGAGAAGGAAAGAAGGAAAGAAAGAAAGAAAGAAAGAGAGAGAGAGAAGTAATGAGAGAAGCCAAATCCTGAGAAGTAGAGAGATCCAGAAATAGCCCAGAAAGTATACAGATATTTCCCCAACTGCAATTCATAGCCAACCTCTAAACTGCTTTGAATCAGAAAAGTGCTTCACTGACAGAAGCAAGAGTGTTGTACATATAAAATGGGCCTTATTTTCACTTCCTACTGTTAAGAGTTATGATATAGGATTGACAAGTATCATTGGGAAAGATGTATTGGTTATCTAGAGACAAAAACGAATTGGCAAGAACTGCACACTGAGAGAGGAGAACAGATTCTGGTGACCTGCCAACCATTGTTTATTGCATAGCATCTGGTTAATTTGTTTTCTAAGTAGTTAGGTTTCAATTGCAGTGTGGTAAACTGAGGCTTCCCTTAGGGATTAGGGGTTGGGTATTATTCTCCTCCCAGGACAAC
Organism: Glaucomys volans; assembly: GCA_020662805.1. Lineage (NCBI taxonomy): Eukaryota > Metazoa > Chordata > Mammalia > Rodentia > Sciuridae > Glaucomys > Glaucomys volans. Next base: position 35,424 of record JAJEJO010000538.1, on the reverse strand, counting down.
TTCACCTGGGACCTACATACAGGGTGTTGCCCTCCACTAAGTTGGCATAACATTTTCCACCTTCCTGATGTTTATATTAATATAATTACAATAAATTGCTACTGCTCTTGTAAGTAATCTCTTTTCTCACATCAGGGTTTGAAGTTTTCAGTAAGCAAACTGCTTAAGCAGTGGGGAGGAAGGAGCCTTTCCATAACATTGAGGTCATTCCTGATAAAGGTGACTGCTCCACCCCTCCTTCCCAATTAGATCCCCTGCCAGCAATAGCATGGACATGACCAGTGCCAAATGTTTTAGTGCCAGAAGGACTAACTTGATAAAGCTTATGCATGGCAAAGAAAAAAAAAAAAAAAACAGCCAAAGATTCTCAAACTAAAATTTCCCAAATTTCCATATGAGATGCAGCCAGGGCACCCTTCCTCTAAGTGTTACCATGTGTTTGCTGTCGTTGATGATATCCTGCAATTCCCTTTCCCCAGTGCTTCTAGAGATTGGTAAGTACAGGAAGTGCTGGTTATGTCAAGATGGAAATCTACTCTAGAATTTGGTCATTAACAAAAAGACAATGGCAAAGATAGGGAACAACTGTGGGATTAATACGCTGATCTTTCCAAATAATTGCTAAGTAATTATTAGTCAGTCATCTGCATTCAGGGTTGTACTTCATTGTTCCATTAATGTTTTGCATATGTTTGCTAGCCTTGATTCCCTTACTATTAGAAACTTCAGACAAGGAGAATTGTTGTCTTGCTATGGCCCTTCTATTTTGCATGAAGAACTAACATAGTGTTGCCAATTAATTGTTGATGTAATCATTAATCTGAGTAGTTGAAGCAAACTCATTTCATAGATTCCTGGGCATGAGAAAGATTAATAATTACAAAGTGCTCAGATAGTTTGGAAACCAAGAACACATATAAATATAGGAAAGAGATTTTTCTTTAACACTGATTTTTAAATTTCATATGAAATGATATTCGTAGCCTCAATATCCACAAAATTTTCACCATAGTTGCTAACAAATAATAAAATTGACTAGTTTGCAGTAGAATCAAAAGGAAAAGTAAAAGATGTATGTCCTTCAAGCATTAGAGTGTACTTGAATGAGAACTCAGATTGAGTGCAGTGTATTAAGGCCTGTTTTAACTTTCCAAAGTTTTGCCTCCTGTTCATAGAAACTAATGGATTTTAAACCTACAACACTACCAAGAATATAAGATCCATCTTTAGTTCAGTTTATTTTCCTGTTATCCTGAAATATAATGTCAGCTAACAAAAATTTCCACATATTGGAGGAAGTTAAAAATTTGCAGTAGTAGTAATGATAGCATTAAAAACAGGAATTAGATTGTCTGCCCCTTTTAGCAACCTGAGCAGTTAAAGGCATTAATGGACCATGAAAACTGGAGGGCTGGGGCGACTGTGGGTCAGAGCCTAACATACATAGGCAAACACAGTACAGGGAGACCTTTCATCACCTCCACCACACTGAGCCTTTTCTCTTAATGGAGCAAGCTCTTAATTTCCCCAGGTTGTTAATCTGGCACCTTTCATGAACATCACTGTGCACTTTGGAAAATAGAAAAGCAAACAGTCAAAACATCTAAGTGTTAAGGGGAAAGAAAAATCAAGAGAGGAAATTACAGTAGCACTTGATAGACTGGCACCTTTTTCTTGAGTCATGGGAGGTGAAGATATTTGAAAGTTTGAACTTTTGACAGTCTCTCTTTATTATTTTTCTTTTTACAGACTTCATTTTGATTCATTGTACACATATCGGGTGCAAATTTTCATTTCTATGGTTGTGCATCATGTACATTCATATCATTATTATTAATCATACATGTACCTAGGGTAATGATGCCTGTCTCATTCCACCATTTTTCATACCCCTTCTCCCCCTCTCATTTCCCTCTATTGACAATCTCTCTTTAAGACAGTAGCCAGAGGTCTTGGGAAAGAAGGTGCCATGCATATTCCGTCACAGTTCAACTGTGGCCTTTAAATGCATATGTGTCCACATTTTCAAAATTGATCTCCCAAAATACAAATGAGAGCCAAGTGATTTGAATGTAAACACCACTTTCTTCAGCCATTGCTTTTGCTGTGTGTTTACCATTACCTTTCTAAGGAATTGGTGTTTCCTGATCTGGTATAGTTTGTTTGTTTTAGTATTATCCATCAAGTTAACATATCTACCATACGTTTTTATATATCACGGATTGAGTACAATACCAACTTCTCATTTTTCTCTCTTATTTTTAGGTAAGTCATCTGCTTCAAGTGACATTTCATTTGATGGAATTTTCCACTTGGTAAAGTATTACTATTTTTATCAAATAATGTAAACTGTTGTTTTTGTGATTTTTTCAATCTCTGTTTTCCCATAACTTTGACCTTAGTAGTGTACCCTCTCTGGAAGACCAAAGGGGTGGAGTGGGGGCCGGGTAGCAGGAGCATGGGAAACAAAGGAAAAGGCTTAATACTGAGTATATTTACATGTCAAAAAGCACTATTGAAGGGAACCTACCTCTTTTAACTATTTTCATAAATGTTGCCATTTAGAACTTCAGGAAATAGAATAGTTCTTGTAATTGGAAAGATATGAGTTTACTTCAGAGAATCCAACCAAATTTACAGTGTTGACTTCTGATTATCTTTGTGAAAATCTGACATTTTTCAATATGTTGCTATATAAACGGGATAAAATATTTTCACCCTTTGTTGCTATTGCATTTGAGTTCTGTATCCATTTTGGATGTTAACCCTTTATCACATGTTTAGTTCACAAATATGTTTTCTTATTCCATAGGTTGTCTTTTAATCATTCTGTTATTTCCTTTACTATATACAAGCTTTTTAGGTAATGCAATCTCATTTGTCTTTTTTATTATTTTTTTGCTGTGTTTTTGTGGTCATATTAAAAAGAAATCACTGCCTAGATCAATGTCAAGAAGCTTTTTCCCTATATTTTCATCTAGTACTTTTATAGTTTCAGGTGTTTGATGCATTATGAGTTGTTTTTTGTATATGTTATGAGATAAGGGTTCAATTTCATTCTGCAGGTGGATATATCATTTTCCCAACACCATTTATTGAAGAGCCTGGACTTTCCCAATTGTGTGTTCTTGGCATTTTAAGCAAAGATCAATTGGCCATAAATGTGTTGACTAATTTTGGGGCTCCTTGTTCTTTTTCATTGGTCTGTGTCTATTTTTATGCCAGTACCATGCTCTTTTGCTTACTGTAGCTTTATAGTATATTTTAAAATTAGGTGGTTATGATGTTTCCTATTTTGTTCTTTTTGTTCAAGATTGTTTTGGTTATTTGGGGTCTTTTGTGGTTTCATATAACTTTAGGAACTTGTTTTTCTGTTTCTATAAAAAATGTTATCAAATTTTTGGAAAGTCTTACATTGAATCTTCAAATCACTTTGGATAGTATTGACATTTTAACAATATTAATTCTTCCAATCGGTGAGCATGAGTGTCTTTCCATTCATTTGTGGATCAACATTTTTAAGACATTCAGGGCTGGGGTATAGCTCAGTGGTAGATGACTTACTTTTCTACCATGTGTGAGACCCTCAGTTCAATCCCCAGTACCACAAGAAAAAGAAAAAAGGAAAAGTTCAGTGTCAAGTATATTGCTACTAGAATTCTTACAGTCTTTGAAATTGGATGCTAAGATTATTGAAGCAAAAGTCTCTACAGAAGAGAAACTTTCTCTTAAACTCCACTGCCACAGTGTCCTCACCTTTTTGCTTTTGTTGGGCTGAAAGTGCCATTAAGTTAGGGGCTGTATCCACTTTTGCATATTTTTATACCTGTGGCAGTTATCATACTGCCTGATACAGAAAAGGCACTCATTAACTATCTGGTAAATAGGACTACTGAATGTAAAATAATCTCAATCTCTTATGATGATTATGAGGAATAATAAGGTGATTTATATATGTAGATGATCCAAATAGTTTTTTAAAAAATCTATTAATGTTCACCAAACCTCTCTCTCTCTCTCTCTCTCTCTCTCACACACACACACACACACACACACACAGCCTTTCAAACTATGGGGCCCCTATTAATTTGCAGTAGATGGCATCTTTATACCTGATATGTGAGCTGATTTTTCTCGTATCCTTAGTCCTTCCCTACTATTGAGTAGATTTACATCGGAAAAACCAATTGCAATTTAAAAATCATTTGATGATATGTAACAAGACATTAAAGGAAATAAATAAGAAACAGGCTGATGAATTCCCCTTCTTATTCTAAGGTTTCTATCTAAAATGTAGACCATACCACCCTTGGGTAGTATCTGACATACTGACAGGGTTTACAGTACAGTTGGCTTTCTATTACTCTGAAAGCCCTACTGTTCTCAACACAAGTATTCATCTGACTTTTGAACATATTTTCTTCCAGGTGTATCACATTGCTCACCACAGATTTGTAAGAATGGCCTATACTTTTTTTATTTTTTCAGACTGCATTTTGATTCATTGTACAAAAATGGGATACAACTTTTCATTTCAATGTTGTAGACAGTGTAGATTCACATCATTCATGTAATCATACACGTACAAAGGGTAATGATGTCTGTCTCAGTCCTCTTTCCTTCCCCCACCTCTTCCCCCCTCATTTCCCTCTACACATTCCAAAGTTCCTCCATTCTTCTCTAACCCTCCCACCGCCCACCCTCCCCTAAGTGAATGAGGGTCTATACTTTTTAAAACATCAACAACCTTCCAAACAGCTTCAGGTTTAATTTGTAACCTTGTTTCCTCTTTTCATCATGATGTCTACTTTGCACTTTTTACCAAGTGTGTCTTGTTTAATAGAAATCAGTACCATGGGTGACCAGGAATCACCAACAATGAAGCCCAGTATGATACTTTTTCAAATAATGTCCATTTCAGTGCATGTGTATTTAATGCCTATTCTGTGGGTATCCAGGGCTGTGAGTCAAATATGAATAACATGAATTATAATCATTTATGAGTTATAAACAGAATCATAAGTTTTTCCCTGCATTCCTGAACTCAGTCCCCAAAAGAGGAAAAATGAGAGTTAAAAAGATGTAGCCCTTGAAAACCTGCCATGATGCCCATCAGTATTTCTCACAGTGTGGTCTGTGGAACATCAATCCCATGGAACATACTATCAGAAGTCAAGTAAATTTAGGAAAATTTACTCTTAATATTTCATAGTGCATGAAAGGTAAATCTGGTCAAAGTCCCAAAATGTCTTACATAGAGAAACAAGTTGAGCTTTACTGGACTAATTTGGAAACACACTTAGGAGAAAACTAAGAATAAAAATGAAACCTTTAGAATCTTATAATTCACTCATTCCAACATTTTTAATTCTATTTCCATTTCCTTTTTCTAGATTCTATGAGTAATTTAGAGTTCCTAATCCTTCTATTCTGTTCTTCCTCCATATTCTCCATTATCAAAATGATGTGTCCTGAAAATGTTGATCATTAGAAATCAGTACTTATAAATATTTGTTAAATTATATGGCTGTATCTGATTACCAATTAATCAGGAAATGACTGAGTCCTGAGAGAAGTCTGACCCAGTCAATCCATTATTCAGAAAAAACTCTGAAATATTAGATCACCATAAGTTTCTGGAACTGATATAGATGGAGCCATGAAGCTAGGTGAGATTTTTACCACCTTCCAAGGACCATGTTAATCATACCTATAATGCAGGTACCCTCTTGCTATAAGTAACATCACAGCATCACATCCTTCAATCCCTTTCTTTCCTCCTTAACCTTTCATCCTATTTATGCACTCATATATGCCTGGCACCCATCTTATCAAATTACAGCAAGTCAGAATCACCATAATAAGCAAAGAATGAAATTCCTCTTTACATACTTAGAACTGTCATCGACATATATCCTGAGATCCTTTTTGAAGCATCAAGAAAAAATGAAAGAATCCTTGGATTATCTGACATTCAAAGTTAAATTGTGGTATTTTGGTAAACTTAAAGGTAGTAGCAAATTTTCCCCTTTGAAATCATTTGCAGACTTCTTGAGTATAGCTGTTGACTATCTTTTCATTCCTTTTCCATTTAAAAGTCTTCTCTTTTAAACAGTATAAATGTAAGCTGATGTGTGTTTGGTCTGTGTAAGAGACTATCATCTGTCTGTCAAGCTGTTATTGCAAAATTAAGGCGGAAGAGAATTTTTCATCATGTTGTCATCCAGTCTCATGACTTATTTTCTTTTTTTTTTTAATTCACTGGAAATTTATGGAGGAGAATTCTAGAATGCTGGGGTGGGTCTTTTTGTTTGTTTGTTTGTTTGTTTGTTTGTTTCCCCAGTTAGAAGCAGCATCTAGAGTGAGCATTAGGGCAGAGGAGTATAACACAAGGAAACTGGCTTGAGAACTGCATATTATATGTCATTTTATTTTCTGAGTAATATCTATGATTCTGTAATCACCCTGGGCAGTAACCATACAAGTTTTCTTATTCCCAGGAAAGCCTTATAAAATTGAGAACTTTTCTAGAACTTTTCTAGCATATCACGTACCTTGTAATTTCATTTTCTAAAAATTAGTGACATTTAATGTCTTCGATTCCCTGATGTAACCTTTTAAAAGCCTTGTATCTCCATTTATGTTACTGCTCCCACACCCTCTTTCAATTTCACATAATTCTTTTGCTATTCTCTTTGCTATTTTTCCAATAAATCATTTGCAGATATTTCTAAACCTGGAGCATCTCACTTAAACCCTAGTACTGTGGCCTCTTAGTAGAAGACAAGTTTATAGCCAAAAACTGTACATTCCCTAAGGTCAAAACCTGTACAAGTTTGTACTAGATAGCCAAAAAATATTCCCTCTTCAATCACTGAACTTCCCAAAGAAAATAAATGCCATCACTTAGAAACAAAAATGATTCTTCAGGCTCTGGGCACTTTGAAGACCCAAGATAGCAAGAGCATGCAAAGCTCAGCATTGCTTTGGCCATTCTCTTCTGAGGACACAGACAGCAGGGTTTTTTTGCCAAGGCCTAAAAGACATGTACAACTTGGCAGGAAGGTAACATCATTCACTCTACTCTTGCCAAAAGGACTAGCATCCTGGTGAAAGTTAATAATAATTGACAGCATTTTAAAAATGGTCTTCAGGTTCTTAAAGTGTGTATTTTTAGTGGTCTAATTTTAAAATTGCCAAGCCAGTATGCATGTTACTATTTGCTTAGAAAGAGCTACTTTGTTAGAAGTAGTAACTGATTTTAAGTTTTCTTGGTACTAGTATGCTGTGTTTTTCAAGGTCTGTGGAATGCCTAGACCTCAAATCCCAATTCAGAAATCCCCAGCTTACTGCTGTCACATACAACATTAGAGGATACGTTGATCCTGATGTCACTGCCTTTTAAGGTATTAAACAAAGCTTGAGTTTCTGGTGGCACATTATGGAGCTCTTCTCATACATAGTAAGTTCATTCTTTAGAGTTGGTAAAAGGGGAAACTCCAGTTTTTGTACCCTCAACCACGCCCCCTTTGGTTCAAATTAGACATCTTCAGCAACTTTACTCCAAAAAAATAAGCTTATGATGTGCATCATTGGACAAGAATCTTCTAGAGAAAAGGAACCCTTCTCAAAATTCCAGAATTGCCTCATAGGAGAAAAAAATTCCCAAAACATTTTACTTGACTCAGAGATGCTGAGTGTCAGAAAGAACAAAGAGGCAGGAAGGGAGTTATCCTGAGCTCTGGAATTTGAAGCCAGATCTGTACTGCGACTCCACAGCAAATGTTTTATCAAGTGTCTTTGTTGCTGGTTCTTTTAAAATCGAAGAAGAGACATGAAGATCTAAAATCAATATCCAGGAAAAGCTTTACTTTAAAGGGAACCTCCCCTTTCTCTGCCAATCCTTTCTATGCATTCTAGGAACTTCTGAGAGTTCTGGGGATTCCTTAAGTGATTAATGAGATTGTAATTCATTGAAATAGTGATTTGTAGGTTAAAGGATACTTTCTGAATTTCTGCCCTTCTTAGTAGAGAAGGAAAAATGAATAGACCAGATGGTTGATCCCATTGTTTCTTTTGTGGGGGCTGAGGAGAGGGGGTCGCAGAGATATAATTATACTCATCTTGTTTTTTCCACAAAACATTTACAGTAGCTTATAACTAAGACATAATAAAATTCAAATAGTTTTTTTTTAAAATATTTTAAATAAAAACAGAGAGAGGAACACCATGGGAAAGGAATAGTTATCAGAATGAGTTAGTAATCCTGTAGCTCTCTGGATTCAGGTGCAACAGGAGTCAGACACAGTTCTGTGCCTGAAGGGGACAGGCAGAGCTTTGGTTGGTGCTTCCTCTTTCCATAACCCCAGCTGAGCCAGTGCCAAGTCCCTTTGAGCCCTTGGACTTCACCTGGACTGTGCGTTCATTCTAGGTCCTCCAGCTCTGCTGCATGCTTGTTATGGCATGACTCTGCCAGAAGATGCATTCCATTGCTTTGGAAAGACCTGTAGTTTCAACAATTGCGCATCCCATTACAGAAACAACATTAAACATGATTTTGGAAAAATTGCACATGCATCTTACACTGGGCTTGAGTATTCAAGAGGGCTTCAAATTTTATCCTTGGTGTATTATTCTTCAGCTTTTCAAATGCTTCCTTCCATAGGATGGACATAGGTCAGAGACACTCAGAAACATGTCAAGCACAGGGAAAGGAAAGTGAGAGAACTTCTGTTCTCCTTGATTCCACTGGGATAGGTAGAAAACTTAAGGATCTTTTTCTTCTACTGTCATCATTTATTTCCACCATTTGTTCCCATGGTTATTTTCCACTGGCCAGTTGTTATTTGCACTTATTTTAAAACATCAGTGAATGAGCCTCAAGAGGCAAAGAGAACTGAGGTGCTATACCAGAGACTGAGAATATTCAAGGTTTTGGACTGAAGTTCCACCTCTGAGCTCATACTTTTTTATTATACTGTATTTGGCTGAAGATCTGACACTAGATGCACCATAACCATTGCAAATTCTGTGCATTTTCTTGCTTTTTAGATTTCTGTTGGCATTTTTGCTTATTGTTAGATTACCTATACCTGTCTATGAGTTGTAGATATTTTAACCATTTAGAAAGAAAAGGGTAGGGGGAGAAAGAGATGATCCCTAAGAATGTTAAGGTCACAGATGAAAGTGGTACTGCCTTCTGGGCCAGGCCAGGTGGTTGGGTGTGGATGTTGTATGTGTCCCCAATGTAGTCACCCTTGCAGTGGTAATTCTCTTAGTTTAGCCACCAGAGTATTGTTCTTTGTTTTTCTATAGTGCTTGTCAAAATGCTATGACAACTGGTTGGTTTTATGCAAACAGAGCCTGGCTCTCAAGAGACAGTGTGTCTGAAAGTCAAACATGGATGGCAGCCATTGGCACGCAGAGGAGTCAGAAACCACAGATTGTTTTCTCGTTGGATGAACAGCTTAAAGCAACGTAAAGTTAATTGAAGAATTCCTTGAAAGTGAAGTCAGACTGAAAGAAATGCTCTGAGTCTGTAATTTACTAAATGTGAAAGATCTGTAAGTGGTAGTGAGACTGAAAGAGTTTGGGGGAAAAAAGAACATTTTTGTAAACAGATCTGCCTTGTATTATTGCCTAGGCTGTTTTAATTATTTGCTCTAATAATGTAGATCTGCAGAAGAATCTCTAATTAGGTAAGGCTTGATTTATGAAGTTGGCCTCATATAAACCATGATGTCATAGTATGCTGCAGAAAATTACAGGCCTGGTCTCGCTGTTGAAAACTATTATTTCTACCTAGAACGACTCGTGCTCTGCCTGTCTTACTCTCAGGAAACCAAAGCAATCTATGTTCTCTTTTAGAGTGTGCCTTGTGCAGGTAAATTCAACATATACATTACTTATTAAGTAATTGTATCATATATTAAAAGGGGAAGGAAAAAAATTTTGAGTGGGGACAAAGGGAAAACTCGAGTAGTTAAAGAAATCTTTACTTCTTGGGAGCTTGGTAGAGACCAACGTATGATTCTCCACAGAAGTGAATTCATTCTTTCGTTGACTGACAAATATGGGTATGCCAGACTGTCAAAAGTAGTGCCTGTCCCTCTGTCCCTCCCTCCTGTAACCCTGGCTCCGTTCCCCACTGTCCCTCCCCAGCTACTTTCTGGAATGCTCTTTCAGTGTCATTGCTGCCTGTTTCATCTGGTTTTAAATAAGAGCACTGGGCTTCTGTAACATTTTACCATGGTTCTTACTCCCTAACCCACTGCAGTAGAAACCTTGATATAGGGCCAAGGCCCTCTTTTTTATTATTGGTCTGCTTATTACAATTTCCTAATGTTTTTCTTAGATAAATTATAACTTAATGATTGCATTTGCTATGGTTTCCCATTTCCACTTTGTTAAATTTTTGCTTTTGTAGATCAAGGCCTAGAAAGAATCCTCTTAGACTTACACAAGTTGTTTTCCTTCCTGTCTTTTATAATCGTCTAACCTACATTCACCTTGATAGCTTTTTTTTTTTTAATTGGAACTATTTTTCTTATTTGAGGTTTTTTTCAGATCCAGAATTTCTTCTAAATATGCAATGAAACAACCACAGGATTGGGAACATTGTTTCTAAGATAGACCCATTTGCTGATGAGAAAGTCCAGTTCGAACTAGAGCAATTTACCTGAGTCCCAGCCTTTTCCATTTAACATTACACCTACCACCTAGAAAATCAAATCCAAGTACCCATCTGGGTTGAAGGAAAAGAGTTACTTATGACGTTATAAAAAATGGAACAATATAATGTAAAATTCCAAAATGGTCAAATGGTGCTACATAAGACATTTTTGTTTCTTTTTCTTAGGAAAATGGAGTTGTATGGAAATTTCTCATTTTTTTTCCTTGTATTCCTCTATGTCCAAAATTGAAGGCAAATCATACTATAGGGTCCATCATGCCTTATTAACTACAAAACTGCTTGTGCTATTTTCCTTCCAGTGTTGGCCACATGGAAAACTAACTCTACTGTGCTATATGACCCCGCAAAACAGGATAAATAAAACTAATGCCTCTCGTCTTAGGAAGGTGAACTGGGTTCAAACTGGGTTGTTTGCTTTTACCATTCTTTCAACTAAATGTAAGCATGCATTCACAGAGTTAGCTGCTACACTATCTGGTCCTTCTGTAGAAGAATGAAAAAAATTAAAAATAGCAAATGTTCCAAGGCTTTTGAAAAAGTCAACAACAGCTTCTTTCTCCAGGAGAAAAATCCCTCCTTTGATCCAAAAATGTGGATTTACACATGTAAAAATATGTATTTGTATAAAATCTCTTCAGGTATATCAGATATGAACTTAATCTTGACATCTTTATGCTTCTTTGTCACATCAAAGGGTTAATTGCAAAACTGACCTTTGCTTCTGTCCAGTAAATCTATGTCACAAGATGAACCAGGATTTAGAGATATATGTAACTTTTTAACATCTCTCTCTTTACAGATTACAACAAATATTCGGAATTTATTGCTGCAGTCTCAAATGTGCCTATCATAATAGGGGCTGAAACTGGAAGACATTTTTTTAAAAATCCTGAACTATCCATATGTGTCATTTATTAGTCGTCTTCTTGGAAGCAAAAGGCAAAGAATTCACAAATACCATGACTAAGCACCTGTTTCAAATTTCACATTAGCCTTCAACTTGCAAAATAATTTTTTGATAATTAAGCAAATTGCAGAAGACCCATATCAGTTGCTTTTTCTTCCTAGAGAAGTCAACAGGATAACTGCACTCTAAGGGCTTCTTTCAGTGTTGAATCTGAAAGGTGGAACAAAAGAAAAGCAATCTTTTCCATTCCAAACCATGGAGGTAATGTGTAGAAAGGTATCCATATTTCATTAGGGTAAGTGGCTAGATAAAAGGAGAACTACCTGCTCTAGAAGACAACATAGAAATACCTGCCATGTCCTAAGTTCAGAATTTTGTTTTGAGATGACTATAAAAGCATCTAAATGTCAGGAAAGTGTTTGTCCTGTGTGATAAGGATTCTCACATGGTCCAGCAGACACAGTCGGCTTCCCAGGAGCCTGCCTGCCCCCAGTCCAGAGGCCAAACGACCACATGGCCAAGGCTCTCCCCAGTCCACCATCTTGACTTCCCTTGATAGCTATTTTAAGTCATTTGTCTTTTTGAGGTTCCCTCAAACGATTCGGTGTACTTTTCATAAGAAACAATTCTTGCCTTGCACTGTCATATTTCATCAGTTTACAGAATATTTCAATATGTAGTTTCAAGTCCAGTGAGCACAAGCAGGTTTAGAAACAAAAAAAAATTCTGAAAGTTTGAGGAAGTATCTGGGGCATATCACAGAATGGCCTCCTAGCCTCGAGTGTTCAGCATATTGGACTCATTCCTCGGTTAAACGTAGGGTCAGATTTGTAGTTCAGTAATTCAGTACTGGAAGCTTCTGGGTATAGTTTGATTGATCACTATCTATCTTAATCTGTGCTTTACCCATAGTTTTGGTATTACAGTAGTCTCTCTTTAATCTGTGGTTTCACTTTCCAAGAGAGGTTATTCACAATCAACTGTGCTCCAAAGATATTAAATGCAAAATTTCAGGAATAATTTATAAATTTTGAATAACTTTTATTATATTATATTGTTATAATTATTCTATTTTATTATTAGTTATCATTGTTAAGCTGTTACTGTATCTAATTTGTTTGTTAAATCTTACCATAGGTATGGTTGTATAAGGAAAAACAGTATACATCAGGTTCAATACTCTGTACTCAGGGATCCATGGGACAACTTAGAACATATGCTTCACAGATAAGGAGGGCTTCTATACCAAGTAACATGATTTTCTTCAAATTCTGATATGAAAACTGATTCTTCTTTATCATGGAGAGCTGCTAAAGATCATGAGATTTGTCACTTCTGTCTATAACTGACCATACTAATTTAAAAGAGAAAGGCTACATGGAAGAATTTCCCTAGGCTTATGGTGGGGCCTGTTCTCCATGCCAGTCCACAGCTCCACACTGTCTATGACTACTTTTGTCAATGTAAAGTTGTACAATGTAAAGAGCAAAGGCCTCTAAGGCAAAGCTGCTTATTTATTTGATCACTTTTACAAAACACAGGTGCTAACTTTCCTAATACCAATTTGGGAGAATTTTTTTAAATCATTTTTCTTCTTCCTTCTCTCTATTGCTTCCCTCCTGTCCTACCCACTTCAAGAAGGATTTGATATTGCCTTAGAGTAAAAAATGTACCTATCACTGAGCAGTTAAGAATAAAATGAAAACCATTTGAATGTGAAAGGTGGGAAAAAGATGTTGTACTCAAATATCTTAACATAAGATGACTTTGCTCTCATTGAACAGTGTATTTAGCTTTGACCTTCCTGGTAGACAAAGTGAAACAAGACATTTGGGTTCACATTAATTTTATTTGCTGAAGAAAAACATGTTAGGCCTTCCACAAAGGCATTGTTACTAGGTACTTTATTCTAAGTCAATGATTTCTATGTAATAAAGTTGAAGAACCATCTAGAGCAGGAGATTCATACATACATTAGAGTTTGAAAAGTCCTAGCATAGATCATCCCTGTTTTTTGTTGATGAAGAACAGATGTCCAGAGAGGATAAATAATTTGCCAGTCACCAGGCTTGTTGGTAATAGCACAGGGCTGGAGTTATGTCCCTTGGTACTAACCTGGGCCTCATAGCTCCCTCTCCCAGGTGTAGTCTAAGGTGATACTGGACCTAGTGTGTCCAGAATCTACTTCACTTCTGGGCACTAGGGACATAAATTGTGGTTTGAGCTTTGGGACTTAGACTTGAGGAAGTTGGGCTATGTGCAAGAGGAGTTTCTTCAAGGGCCTGCTCTTTTCACTGCGAGGTTGAGATTCTGTGCCAGGTTGCCTTCAAATTGCTGTGGAAGTGAACCAGGATGATAAATCATAGTAGATGCCCTATTTTAAAATACTTTGTCAAAATTCCCTTTGTTGTCAAATTTGTGGACGAATTTATTTATTGTATTTTTGCTACAGGGAGTAAGTATATGAAAGAACTTTGGTCAGGGTTCCTAATCTCAACCTGCGTACAGTAGTCAGGCAGGTACAAAGTCCTGTGTGTCACCCAGAAGGCTCAGTGTGAGACAAGGAGGAGCAGGGCTACTGTACTGAACCAAAGGGCCAGTGTCCCATCTCCATGGAGCAGCTGTTTCTTAGCTCCAGCTCATTTTTGTCATGTGAAAAATGTAGTTTTGCAGTAGACTAGATCTTCCAGTATTTTGAGAGAAGCTGGAAGTCTGGGTTATTAAGTTAAATCTCCTGATTTTAAATGTTGGCAACTCTTTCTTCCACTTGCTCAGGCCAGAAACCTTGGAGTTGTCCTTGACTCCTTTCTTCCTTTCAAAACCCACATCTAATCCATCAGGAAATCCTGTTGGCTCTACCCTCAAAATATACTCAGACTCTGATCACTTCTACCGATCTGTACTGCACTACTATAGAGACCGCACTGCCGTCTCTTTCCAGGATTACTGCTGAAGCCTCCTGACTGTTCTCCTTGCTTTCACACTTTCTTCCTTACAGTCAGAGGGATCTTATTGAAGCATAAATCAGATAATGTTGCCCCTCTTCTTACAACCCTCCAAAGTCTTCCCATCTCTCTCAGCCTGAAAGCCAAAGTCTCCCAGAGGTCCCATGAGGATCTCTGCAACCAAGGTGGCCTCCTGACCTGTTCACACAAACACCAGCTCATGACCTCTGCTGTTGCTCTTCCCTCTTTTTCCCAGATCTCCAGGCCCTTTCATCTACTTTGACCTTTGGTTCAAATGTCATCTTAGTGAAGCCTGCGCATTCTTCCTCTCCCCTTCTCTGCTTTGTTTTTCTCTTTAGCACAGATCCTGATTTTTTACACTACATTTTTTTTTCTTTATTGCCTGTCCGTCTGTATTAGTATATAGATTCCTCAAAGATAAGGACTTTGTATGGTTTTGTGTATTTGTTCATTGCTGTATACTTAGCACCTAGAAATATACCTCATACATTGTAGGTGCTCAATAAATGTTGCCAAATGAATTAATCTTTAAAAAAATTTACCTGTCCTATCCCGTTTTGGCCCAGGGTCAAAAAGAAAAGCAAGTGCTTCTTAGCAGGACCTTGTAGCATGGGGACAGACTTTATGAATGTCTCATTATGCCTACCCTTCCCAAGAAACTACACAAGAGTTCTTGCACTCCACTTGCACACATGGTATCCCATGTCCGCTGTGCTGAACTTCAGTGCACGCATATTATTCTACACCTCAACATTGTTTTTCCTACTGCATTGCTATTTAGAATATGGAGAATGTTATGTAAATTATTTAAGCCTCCTGAACAGACTTCCAAATCTCCAAAGGAAGGAAACATCTGAAAAATTGGCTTGTTTCTACAACGCAGAGTAAGAGGAAGAGCATTACAGAGGGAAAAGCATATGTAAAGACACTCAGGCAGAAAAAACCGTGATGCTTTCAAAGAGAACAAGTGAATCTAGAGTGGGGAGTGAGGGGGAAAGTGGTTAGAAAGGATATTAGGTACAGGCAGGGCCAAATCTTAAAGGCCCTGGTGAAAAGTTTGGGTGTTACCATTAAGTTCAGTGGGAAGCTATTAAAGAGTTTTTAAATACTGGAATGTAGGGGGTAAGATTTATATTGATTAAATCTTACACTGGCTATTTCTAGATTCAGGTACCAATAAGAATAACAAAACTAGAGCTCCTAACATTTATTGAGCAGTAGTACCTGACAGAATGTCAAGTGCTTTGTTGTTTTATGAGATTATTTTAGTTAATTCCTAAATCTCTATATCAAGTTACATGATATTATCCCCATTTTGCAGGTGGGGAAACTGAGACACACTAAAGTGATTTGCCTAAAGTCACAAAACTAAACTGTATAACCCCAGGCCACATTTTCAGCCTTGCTCTTAGCCACTATACTTTTTTCATCTACTCCTCACCCAGCAGTTCATTCAGTTGTTCAAGATGAGCATGTAAGAGGTTATTTTAATATCTCAGGTAAGAGGTGGTAGCTGTTTGGTCTTTGGATTAAGATGTTTTTCTGTTGCTCATTATAAATGTAATGTTCATTCTTGTTAATAGAGTAGGATTTCATTAACACTAGAGAACTTAGCAAAGACCGAAGGAATATATTTTATTAAGAATCATAGAATGTCTCACTGAATGTTTAATTTTTTAAGTACTGTGTACCCAAGAAACACTCAATATAATAGTTTTGCATTATATAACAAAGATAAAAGATACAATGATGTAATAGGATTTATTTCTAATGATGAAGAATTTATGGTAATTCATCTAGTTCAAAAGTAAATCTCTAGATTCTTGTCAGTGATAGCAGCATAATGATAACTTGAGCATCAGTTCTTAATTCTTAAGATTGATTCTGATAAGCTATGATAACAGCTGTAATAGACTCAAAATTTATTACTATGAATTATTTACAGTGATGATTGTTTTAAAGACACCTTTTTACTAAGATATAGCATAAATATATCCTCATTGTTATGGTTTAGATCTTGAATGACCCCAAAAGTTCATGTGATAAAGGCTTGATTCCCACTGTAGCAAGGTTCAGAGGTGGAGCTTTTGAGAAGTGAATGGATCATGAGGGCTCTTCCTAAACAGGGTATTAATCCATTGATAGTTAAATGGACTACCAGCGGGTGGTGGAAACTATAGGCAGGTGGGGCATGATTGGAGGAAATAGGTCAGGAAACATGTCCTTGGGGACTGTACCTTGTCCCTAGTCCTTTTCCCCCCACCCACCTCACTTCCTGTCTGCCATAAGCTGAGTAGCTTTCTTCTACCGTGCCCTTCTGCCATGGTCTGTCTCCCCTTTAAGCCCAAAGCAATGAGGCCAGGTGACCATAGAATACAACCTCTGAAACCCTGAACCAAAATAAGCCTTTCCTCCTTTAATTTGTTTTTGTCAGGTATTTTGGTCACAGCAATGAAAAGCTGACTAATACACCCATGATATTTCATAAGCAAGTCAGTCAATTGTTAGCAGTTGTTTTAGCACCTAAACCAAAAAATATTAAAAAATAGTTTTGGACTTATTTGGCTGGAAAAAAATGTTTTATTTTCACGTTTATAAGTAAAATATTAAAATTGATTTTTAAATACCTTAAAAACAAGTCTATTTGAACAGAAAATAAGTTTTAATTACATAACACTATTGATATTAGTCATGATTAGTCACTCTATAAAACAAGGTCCTGCAGGCACATTCAAGTTTTTTTTTTCATTGTATTCACTATAGTTACATAAATAAAATGCTAAATAGTCGTTCATTTTACTGTTGTATTTGCAACCTTTGCCAAGGCACTATCACACTAAAATGTGATAGTGTTTGCTTCTAAAAATAGTCTACTTATTCTTAGACTATACCAAATGTGCTTAATTGGAGTCTATAAAAGACATAGCTTTTCCTTGAGTTCAAGATTTATTTCAGCATCTGTGCTCTAATCATAAAAAAGAATCAATACTGAGCAGTTTACTGACATTCCATGGGCGATAGAACAGACTTCACTTAGTATATGAGGACAGTAAAACATTTCTCATGATTTTTTTTTTTCTTCAAAATTCTGCAAGATGAACACCATTTTTAGAGGGCTTTGTGGCTTACCCTGTCACTGGGCTATCTAGTTACCAGAAGGGCAGATTCTGAGTCATAGGATCATTCAGTATCTCAAACAAAATCAGACTGAGGTGATATGGAAAGCTGAGATAAAGGCCAAGTGTTAGGATGACGTTTATAAAACCTTGGCACATGCAGAGGAAGTCCAGGTGTGACATAAGTGAGAACTAGAAGAAGAAAAATTTCACAGCTCTTTGTTGCTTTCTCACAACTGCTTTTCATTTCTGTAGTGTGGAATGTAAAGTAGAGAAGCAGAGAAATACAGGACAGGAAAGGACCAGAGAGACCCAGTTTTACAGAAAAAAAACTGAGACCCAGAGAGCATCAAGGACTTGCTCTGAGTCACACAACTAGAGCTACTGGTAGGACTGAAAGTGCAATTTGGAATTCCTCTTTTCTAGCTCAAGCTTTTTTTCTCTATTCTTCTTGGGTATTTTTCCTCTTATAGTCTATTGAAGTTGTGCTAAAATGAAAAGTCCTGGCTGGATGAGAAAGGGATCTCCCTGCCACCAGGAGCAGGATTGGACTGAAGCTGGGGTCTGTGATTTGCGTTTTCCTCACACAGTTCATGTGTTGGAAACTTAATCCCCAGTGCAGCACTGTGGAGAGATGGGACCTTTAAGAAGTATTCGGTCATGAAGGTCCTACCCTCACAAGTTGATGCATGATGTTTTACAGGAGCGGATGACTGGTAAAAGGATGAGTTTGGTCCCCTTCCCACCCCTCCCCATTCCCGTGGTCTGTTGCCCTTCTACATTCCACTACGGGATAATACAGCAGGGAGGCCCTTGCCAGGTACTAGAACCTTCATATTGGGTTTCTCAGCCTACTAACTGTGAGAAATAATTTTCTATTGCTTATTAATTGCCCAATCTGTGAAATTCTGTTATAGCAGCACAAAACCAACTTAGACTATACAGTCACTACCTGAAGTACATGTCAATTTTCTATGAAGGGAACTTGGACCCAATATTTCCTAAAAACCTCCCAACTCTAATTTTTCCCCCCTGATACTGGGGATTGAACCCAGGGGTACTTTACCACTGAGTTACATCTCTAGTCTTTTTTATTTTTTTAAGACAGGGTCTTGTGAAGTTCCAAAACTGACTGGCCTCAAATTTATGATCCTCCTGCCTCAGCCTCCACAGTATCTGGAATTAAAGGTGTGCACCACCACACCTGGCTTCCAACTCTAATTTTCATGAATGTAGATAATTTTCATTATATTTGTGGTAGAGTAATTATTTGTCCCCCTCCCCTTAGAAAAATTTTTGTGCATTGTCATTCATGGATGTATTGTAGTCTTTTCTATTGTAGTCTTTTCTCAGAACCTGTTTCAAAGTTTCTTAGTAATAACAGTATGACTGAAAAAGCAGGCCAAGACTTTAGGCTTTGCCCACGACTTGTAATGAGGGTAATCACTGGACCCATGACCAATATAACTTTCTACATTAGACCAATATCTGATCACTGATGCTTTTCCTCTACCATACAAATACAAATTGATATATAGTTAGCAAAAAGGAGATTTGTGATAATGAAGTCAACCAACTTTCCTTTCCAGAAGCAAGGACTTGATGTGGTAGAAGCTTTGGATAATTCATAACTTAATAAGATGTAAATGACTTTTAAAGCTATTTTCTTTACTGAACAACTATATAACTAATCTTGGGTTAAGTTGAAAATGTACTGATTCACATTACAATATAAAATCCATGAGAAAGAAGTCTGATTGAAAATGTATTTGCATATAAACATCTCTGTTACTCTCTACTGAATATAAAATGATGTCTGTCTCTCCTGCCTCCTTTCTGTTGTTCAACTTTTAGATCCTGTCTTTTTTCCACTAAAACCAGGAAGGTTTTTCCCACACATCAGCAACATTTTTCACTGTATGGAAATGGCATATTTGTAATAGGGAATTTCTAGAAAACAAGTACTTCGGTTTCATTTGCCATTCTCCAGTCAAGTCCAGAATGAATTATTCATCATAGTAGTTATATAGTCACATTAGAGGCCCATCTTCATAGATTTAAAACAGGGATTTTAAAGTTTCAACCATTCATCCATTCATTGGCAAGATTTCCAAAAATCCCTATTCCCTTTGCTTTCACAAATCCTGGAGTGATTTGGGAGGTGGGTAAGAGAAGAGATGGTGATAGGATTTCATATATCATCATGGTGATCCAGTAAGTGAGTGTAAGATTTCTTTATTCAAATCTGAAAGAGATTAAGAGCCCAAAATGGGAGAAGCCATGTTATAGGTCTAGAGAAGTACTTAATTGTCCAGAGTCATTATAAAAACTTAATATCAAAACAAGACTCAAGACCCATACCTCTTGGATCCTTTGTCACTTCTCTTATTGCATTCCACTGCCAAGGAAACATCAGGCTAGGCCACATTTCCTTTCCAAAGCTGAGGGTCTTGTACATAAAGCAACCAGTAGGGCAAACATTGTATCTTACATGTATTTAAGTCACATCTCCCAAGAGAAAATCTTCTAGGGCAGTGTCAACAAACTTTCTCTCCAAAGGGTCAGAGAGTAAATATTTAAGGCTTTGTCATCCATATGGTCTCTGTAGCAACTACTCAACTCTGTCATCGTAGTAGCCATTGTAGCATGCACAAATGCTAAATAAATGACCATGGCTACAGTCCAATAAAACTTTATTTATAGACACGAAAATTCAAATTCCATTTTTTTCACAACTCGTGAAGTTTTTCTAATATTTTCAACCTTTTAAAAATGTAAAAGTAGCCGGGCGTGGTGGCACACGCCTGTAATCCCAGCACTTGGGAGGCTGAGGCAGGAGGATCGAGAGTTCAAAGCCAGCCTCAGCAATTTAGTGAGGCCCTAAGCAACTCAGTGAGACCCTGTCTCTAAATAAAATACAAAATAGGGCTGGGGATGTGGCTCAGTGGTGGAGTGACCCTGGTTTCAATCCCCAGTACAAAAAAAAAAAAAAAAAAAAATGTAAAAGTCATTCTTACAAACTGTACACAAACCTCAGAGCAGATTTGGCCTGCTGGCCAGTTTACTAACCCCTGCCCTAGGGGAATAAATGATGAAATGTGAGGACGACTGTAGGTGTTAAGACACCGAAACACAAAACATGATACCTGGAGTACAGATGACTAAATGTGGTAGGGGGAATTACTGGTGCACGTGCAGGGAGAGCAGATGGTTGCCTTTACCCTTAATTCTATTTTAGGTAATCTTGGTTGGTACTCAGTCAAATTCCAGATTGGTTATTTTGATTTACTCTGTTCAGATTTATGAAAGGCAGGTTTTAGCTGACCTTAGAGAAGAAGCACAGAAACAAGAAGAGGACATATGACACAGAGCCTGTCATAAGGTATGCAGAGCCAACAGAACATTTTATTAGGAATGGCAGCTGGTGGTTTTCAATATCAGTGAATCATTGTGAAGTCTGTCTGAAGCAAGGAGGAGGCAGCAGAAACTTCTTCATAACACTGCAGAGCTCTCACAGAAAATGTCTTTTACCATATTGAAAGAACCTATAACACCCTGAATTAATGTCATAAAGGCTATATTGATAAGTTTTAAATTAAAAAGAACCAGGAAACTTAAAACTATACAGAACCACTTCTAAAAATAGTGTGTATTGTTATATTGTGTGCATGTATGAATAGGTAACAACAAACCCCAGCACTCTGTATAATTATAATGCACCAGTAAAATATATGGGAAAAAATAGTATGAATAATTTACAGGCAGTAAATCAGTACAGCTTTTGTTGCTTTGTAGGTCAGCTCACCCATAATGATTATATAAATGGTAGTACACAGTTATTTATAACAAGAACATAAATAATAATGACAGTGATAATAAAAATTAACGATTTTTTGACCAATACCTGCTGCCACCTAACATACATTATCTTGTTTATTGCTTACAATGATACTAGAAGATAGGTCTTACTGTCCTATGGAAGATGAAACTGAGGTTTGGTCACACAAAGTGCAAAGGATCAAATGCAATTCACTGGCCCCTGGACATGAGAATTTATACTGGCTGCCACTGATGAGAAATAGTGACCAAAAACAACCGAGTTGAGAAAACTATCCTCAACTATATTTGCTGGATAGCATTACTTTATAGATGTTGATTTTACTCTGTGTGATCACGGTACAGTAAAGGAATGATTTCAGCCCCTCAAAACCTTGAAAAACATCAAACCAATTGTGCCCTTTAACTTTTGTGGTTTGTGTGTCCATTCACCGCTTACAGTTTCTAGGCATGCTGCAGCCTTGAACTATTCACTGTCTGAACTTGCCCTCAAAGAATCCTTCCTCCCAGCTCACCTCTATCAAGTGGCAGCCAATGAGAAAACCGCAAGCTCGGCAGCTGCAGCTCTGGAAAGTTTCCATTGAAACCCTCATTCCCAGATCCCCTGTGAAAATCACAGTTCCTGGAGCTTGCTGTTATCTTCTTGAAGGTCATGACTAATGTTTGTAACATTGTAAAACTTCAACAACAAACACTGTCTGCAAGACCCGGATTCCTTAACTTGGAGTCTGTATTAACTTGCTTACACCAAGACATTTTAAATGCCTCCCAACTGCTATATCCCAAATTCTTAGCCAGTAACCTGAAAAGCCAACATTAAAATGGGAGCTTTATAAATAGGAGGAAAATTGGAAAGCTTAATGAATTTCATAAAATGCCTCTTTGACACACCAGAATTGAAAACAAATCAACAATCAAACTAATATATGAGAATATGAGGTAAATTAGCCCTGTTATTTCTCTAAATTTTATTCTACGAATTATTTTTAGGATTAAAAGGCTAAGTTTCCAGATACCTGTCTCAGAGGAAACAATTTCATTTTTTCTAAATGTGGAAATGTAGTACAAAAGTGACTGTTTTTATGTATTACTGAGTAGTACCAAAATTCAGCTTTTAGGCAGCCTTTTTATATGTGAAGCATATTATTTAATCCAGATTTCTTTGAAACCACAACCAGACTTGCAGTATGGATGTTTGATTGAAGAAACATGGTTGCTATTATTCACCCCACCATGCTTTATTTTACTTAGATTAATGACCCACTAATATGCTTAAGAAAAAAGTAAATTTTCATCATCATCCACTGAAATTGGCAAGACTGGTTGCTGGTGATTATAGACACAAGACCCCCATCAGGAGATAATTTTCTGATCTGTATGTATCACATTGGTTTTTGTAGACTGTCGCAAAAATGTATTTGGGAACTCTGGGCAGTGGTGGGGGTGGGGTGGGGAATACTACAGCCAGTAGACAAATATGTGTAATGCACACTTATTGTCTGGAGAAAATGTACACTTATGGCAGCAGTAAGAAGTTATTTGGCCTGTATTTATTCACAATGTGCAGGCTGCAGATTGTTGGCATTCTTACTATGCCCAGATGTAACAGAAGAATTCACCAGCATTTTCACACTGGCTTTAGTAAGGAATGTACCTTTTGAATCAACATTGGGTAAAAGGTAGTAATTTAGTTCCAATAACCCCAAAAGGTTGTTTCTGTTGCCTAAACATTAAAGGAAATTATTTGGGTCCTCAATTGCCATCTGAATTGATTGCTTTTGGTCACTTAAGCTTGTTTCCTTATCAGTAAAACTGAGCAGACACATATTTTTAAAATTTGACAGAAAATGTCTACTATTTAAGTACAGCAGTGAGCTAAATAGTAGATTTATGATGGAAAAGCCCTCATAATTCAAAATAGACTTTCTAGAAATAATGTTGATAAAGAACATCGGTATCAGTTTTCATAAGGGAAGAGGGGCATGCTTCATAAGCCAAGACTTTCCATTAAATGTGCAGAGTCAGGAGAACGTCCTCTTTCATCAGTGAGTGGCATGCACATATAAATGTATTTCCTTGACATGTTCTTTTTCCCAGAGTAGGCCATCTCAAGTCTACAGTTTTCTTATTTCCTGCTTTAATATTTTCATTTAAGTATGAGAAAGTGACTTGGGATTTGAAGGAAAAGCCATCTCCATATAGTTGAAAAATGGTGGGGACTTTTTCAGATAGCTTGAAGACCTGTTTATCGTATTTTATTTTTTAGGGGTTGATCTGATATCATAAATGTATTCTAAATTATTTTCCAAATTGTGTTGCAAGTTTGTACTTTCTGGGCTAATGGTTTGATGGTGAAGGCCATGAACATTTCCAAGTCCCTTAGATAAAAAGTACTTAAAAAATTAAATTCACTTGAATGAGCATTCTATAAGCAGTTCTCTTTTTTTCTTTTCCTTAAGGTTTTGTTGTTGTTGTTGTTGTTGTTGTTGTTGTTGTTGTTTTCTTTTTGGTACTGGGGATTGAACCCAGGGGCACTCCACCACTGAGCCACATCCCCAGCCCTATTTTGTATTTTAGAGACAGGGTCTCACTGAGTTGCTTAGGGCCTCACTAAGTTGCTGAGGCTGGCTTTGAACTCGTGATCCTCCTGCCTCAGCCTCCCAAGTGCTGGGATTACAGGCATGCGCCACCATGCCCGGCTTCCTAAAGTTATTTTAAAAGAACAGGTGTACACATGAACATTATACTGCCCTCTGTTTCCTTAAAATCCAAATGCCTTGATATTTTTTCACACCACCAAACCAGTAAACTGAACCATAACAAAGGCAAAGATTTTGTCATTCAAATAAGAGAATAGTTCTTGATTGCTTTTAAATTATTTTATTACGGAAAATTTCAAATATAGAAAAAATTAGAAAAAAAAAAGCCTATGTGCCCATCAGCACTTACAGCAGTTGCCACTTAACAGCCACCTTTATTATATCTGTACTCCTTTCCCCAACCCTAGAGCCTTTGGGATCAAATCCCAAGTATATAATTTCTATGTATTGTCCATTGTGTGATTTGAACTTGTGGGGGCTTTGAGAATAAAAAGACAAATGAGTCATGATCCTTGTTCTCAGGGATCTCATCAGATCTATCAGGTGACAATGTTTAGTAGTATGAGTCCCTGAATGCAAATTTATGAAGACCTTTTAAAAGCATGAAAACTTTCTTAGCTCCCTTGCTGAAAAGGCCTTGAAGCAGGGACACTCTTTAGCCATGAGCCCTTTTAACATCTATATCTTTGCTGCTGAATCCCCACTAAAGGGAACAGGGAATTAGAGAAAAGGCTGACCCCTGGGCCAATGTAAGACAAACAAGATGAGTCTGGGATGTCTTTCATACCAGGATATTAGGAAATCTAAAAGAATGATAGGAATATATCCAGAGAACCCAGGAGCCTCCTGGAAAGGACACCCACTGGCCAAATCTGAAAAAACTTGAACAGCAAAATAACTAATTACGATAATAGAATGTAACTCATTGAATAAAATAAGAATCCTTGAATGAGTTCATTATGATAATCAATGGATACTACACGTGTAAGAAAAAAACTCTTTATAAGAGAATGCCTACTAATAAATGTAGAAGGAATGGTAGGGTAGAAAATCACCATTTTGCAGCCATCATAGGTATGCGATTCAGACAAAAAGAATCAATAAATACCAAATGTAGTAAAGAAAGATTAGTGAAAAAGGATATTTACATATCTCAAAGAATCTCTCCATACATTACTTATCAATGACCATGGGAAATAGTAGCTTTAGAGTGGAGGAGCCTGGTAATGACACCTTCACCAAACAGTTCAAGTTACCCTCACCAACAATAGAACAGACTGATGTCGTGTGCTGTGAGACGTTATACACTGAGAAAGCACATCACTTCTTTGACATTTCTGCCCAAAATATATAATTTAATAACAAATAAATATTAGACAAACCCATTAATCCCTCTTAACAACCTGATCACCTCTGAAAGGGCCCACCATCTCAGGCTGGTGTATTGGGTCTAATTTCCCCCGCACATGAACTCCCAGGGACATACTCAAACGAATAAATGGTTGTCTTTGTTCTTAGGGAATAAACATTGAAACAGTTGGGGGCAGAGGGCCATGATGTCTGCAAGTTACACAAATGATTTAGAAGAACAAATAATAATGTGCATATATGTAGAAAGAAAATAAAATGCAAGAGTGTCAAAATTTTAAAAATTGGTGAATAAAATTGAAGGGTAAAATGGAGCTTTTGGTAACTATCCTTGCAACTTTTCTCTTAAGCCTGAAATTATTTCAAAATAAAAAATCATCAAAGATTAAAACACACAAAACATGGAATTATCTTTATTTTTATAAGGCCAATTCATGCCAGGTGTGGTGGAGCCCACCTGTATTCCCAACGGGAGGCTGAGGTAAGAAGATCACAGTTTTGAGGCTAGCCTTAGCAACATAGCAAGGCCCTCAGCAACTTAACAAGACCCAGTCTCAAAAAAAAAAGAAAAAAAATCAAAGGACTGGGAATGTAGCTCAGCAGTAAAGCACTCCTGAATTCAATCTTCAGCACCCCCAAATAAGCAAACAAAACTAATTTAACATAGAAATCTGAAAAATCATACTCTAAATTAAACTGAGGAACATACCATTTCCACTTACAAAGTGGCTATAGAAATCCTTTTAGCAATGTTCATGTTCAAATTATAAAATTGATAGGTGTATATAATAGACTTTGTAAACTGAGGCACACCTCCATTTGTTTTATCACTACCCTAGTGACAGTTTGGTATCCATCTGATGTGTGTGTAAGTGTGTGCTTAAGTATTTTTTGAAGAAAACGATGGTGATGATAACCTGCCTCAAAATGCAGATTAAGATTTACCTTGGTCTTTCTTTTTCGACCTTTTTCCCCCCTGGTGCTTGTGATTAAACTCAGGGCCTCATGCATGGTAATCAAGTACTCTACCATCAAGTGCATACAAAGACACACAGATTAGGATTTGAATAATTGAAACTCTACTCAGATTTGTTTCTCAGAGTTAGTTGAGTAGCTTTTCAGCTATGGGAAGCCAGGTTTTAGGAATTCTATTCCTTCCACTTGACTGGCTTTAAATGGCTTAAGTTTTCCCTTTTATCTCTTTTCCCTTGCTAAAATGTAACTTTTATAGGAATAAAGAGTAATGAAGTAATGAGTACATTATTTTGAGCCTATCCAAAAAAATGTTGTTTTATTAATGATAAGGAAAAAGAAGATATTCAATTATCCAAAAGCTGATTAGCCAAATTGCTGTTTTGCCTCTTTTTTTGTTTTTTCCTTTTTTATGTTCACAGACAATTGGTGTTAGGAAGTGAAACAGGGTAACGTACTCAGTCAAATGTAGTTCTTATTAACTGGCTTAATTTTCAAATGTCAGACATTACTTTTAATAACAAAAGATTAGAAATAACCTAAATGTACCTTCATAGGGACCAGTTAAATAAATAGGATATGTACACTATGGAATACTATGGTTCTATAAACAGACTGGAAAGCTCCTTATGTGTTGGTATTAAAAGATCTCCCAGACATATTGTAACATCCAAACTGTGTAGTATAGAACCTATTGTCAATATTGTTTGTTATAATTTGAATGTAATAAAAGGGAAAAAATAATATATATATTTGCTTGCATATGTATAAAATATCTCTGAAAAGATACACACAAAATTGCTTGCCTAAAGAAATGAGAAGTTGTTAGGAGACAGGCTCATTAATTTCAGCACAAATAGCTGTGGAAAACTCCTAAATATTTTGCTTATAGAAAAGAATAAGAGAGTGTACTGTTCACCGGTGCTTTTATTTCTAAGGAAATTGCTGTCCTAAAGTCATAGTTCATGAAACATGGAGACATTGTGATTTTCATTGTAATGATAAAAAACATTATGCATTTTATCTAATTCCGTTAAGTGAAGTTAACTTATTAACTTGGCCTCAAAAAACTCATCGACTTGCTTTCTTAAAAATAGTTTTTAGATGTTGCTAGAGCTTTATTTGTTCATTTTTTTATATGTGGTGCTGAGAACTCATTGCCTCACACTCGCTAGGCAAGTGCTCTACCACTGAGCCACAATCACAGCCCCTCATCAACTTTCTTTTAAGTGTCCTCAGTCACTGGGTTTAGCCTATTTATGAATGCAAGACTTACTTACTATAGGAATATTAAAGAGCTCAAAAACATAAATCTGATTTCAGCTGAGTTCTACCACAAGACTAATTTGGTTTAATACCCCATGGAAATTAGAAGAATAACACCTGATGGTGTAGTATTCAATCTTCTCATAATATGTAGAATATTGAGAGTATCTCAGGAAGACCAGAAACCACATAAAACCTAGGAAATTTTTAGGAACCCAATGGAACCTAGAAGCATATCCTCCCTAGAGTTGATATTTTAACATATCACCAAGTCATTTTTCAGCTAAGATCTCACTATTTTCTTTAAATGGAATATTAAATAGTACATGGTAGTTTTTTCCCCTGGTGGTTCTCTCTGTAGTGAACAACTTCTTTTAGTTGGATAAATAGAATCACTACCCATGTTCTTTTTTTCTCCCTGTCTTCACCAAAGCCAGTGAGAAGTAGGAATGTAAGATAGTCTCTAGAACAGGTAATAATCTGTTCTCACAATATAAAATTAAAGAGAAATCTTATCTGTGGCTTATTTGTACATCTCATGGTTCTCACATTTATTCCCTCTTTTTTAAAAATCATAAATTATCCAAACAAACACTGCTTATCCAACCTATGTAAACAATATATTAAAGCTCTTTCCCCTAAGAATCATTTGTTGAATTCCAGTTAATTACATTCCACTTTAATATGGAAGAGTACTCAGATGTGATAGTAGTTTTGGAAACTGTTTAGGTAGCATCAGGAAACATCTACACATTTTTCCAGCAGTTTGGGTAACTAAGTAAGAAGTGATTTGTACAAACTTCCTGTATCTGCTCTTTCCCTATTTGCTTTTTCAGCACTAGATGCTGAAAAAAGATTATTAATAAACGGAACCCTCCTTTGCATATGCATTTTGACAGCCGTGGGTCCTGCCTGGGTAAACAGTACACACATAAGCCAGTGTTGTTGCCTTGGAACACCTCATTTGGATATCTTTTTTGGGCTGACCAGGGTGTCCTATACCAGGGGACTGTGATATTTTGAAAGGATGGTGCTGGGGGCAGTGTTGGACTCTACCCATCACAACCAAGTGGATATTTCTCATTAGGCCACAGAGAAACTTTGAGTCAGTGGTGGGTAGTTGTCCCTTCAAGTCTAGATTATGCATTTGAAGGCATGATTTCCTTGCCTTAGGGAAACAAATATAATCTCATTTTAAAAAGAAAAGACAGTTTTCATAACCGATTCATTCATTCCACTACAATTTTTTTGCTGAAAGACCTGTCCTAAAGTATATCTCTACTGCCAGATCCCAAGCTTCACTGTTACCAAAGCTGACTGTGTATGGCCTGTTATATTTTCCTCAGACAGTTGGACGTGATCACAGAAGGGTGACTGCCAAAGTTTTGTTTCAGCTCAGATATCGCTAAATGCAAGAAATCACTTCCTGACACCTTTCTTCTGCCTGCCCCACCTTAAATCACCATTTTTGAAACAAGTTATGGGATCTACAAAATGGTCTGCCTCTGTTCCAAGTTAGTTTTTAAAGTGGTTTTTTATGGCTGGTTTACAATCTTTAGAAAAGTAGAATTACGATGGAAATGCTAGGACATCCTAAGCTGTAACAAATGAGCTGTTCTTGAAGATAAATGTAACTTCTTGTCTGTGAAGCTAAATATTTACTTTGCAGATGATTTAGGGTATCTTTGTTCCTTTCCACACTAAGCTTTTTCTTTCTGTGCATCCCTTCATCTCCAAGCTACTTTTTTGTAGCCCTGTTATATCAGTGTTTTGTGATGTTACAAAAAAGCAAAAAGTGTGAGGTCAAATTTTCCATTACATACCTCCATAGGAATGCCAGGGAACCTAGCCAAACTAAGACTACAAAAAATAAAAATTACAGGAAAGATGATTCATTAATCAACAATTGCCTTACCAAGAAAATAGAATTAGTTGTGTATATTTGGTTTGGGAAAGGGGGATGAGTGCCCCCAGCCCAGCTATGGGTTGGGGAGGAGAGTATTTTTTTACTATATAATATGGTTTTAGACCATGTTTTAAAATATAAAAATCAGAGGAAAGAAAACTCACTTTACAGCTTGATTTCTGTCAACATTTTTCCCCTTTCAATATGATAGTATATCACATGCTGACCCTAACTAGATTTAAAAAAAAAAAAAATGATAGTGCCAGACGCAGTGACCCATGTCTGTAATCCCAGCTACTTGGGAGGCTGAGGGAGGAGTACTGCAAGTTCAAGGCCAGCCCGCACCCTTTAGCAAGATCCTGTCTCAAAATCAAATAAAATAAAGGGCCGGGGGGTGTAGCTCAGTGGTAGAACATTTGCCTAGCATGCACAAGGCCCTGAATTTCATCCCCAGTACCTGGGGAAAACAAACAATGATAGCTGAAAGATCCTCTACAAAGGCAGAGCCTGCTACTCAGCAACATGAAGAACAGCCTTTCCTTTCTCTCTGTCATCTGTGGTGTGGGCTGTGTCACTTCCTCTTCATTCATAGTAGATCTACTTCCACTTCTCTTTTACTTTTGCCATAAGGTCAGGATCTTGGTCCCGCCCAATATCAGATTAATATAAATGCCAGAATTTTGTCTTTAAATATAGTCATTACATATTAAAGGAGCCAAAAATGTCAAAAATTATGACACGAGGGAAAAACTAGCCACTGAAATCAGAAAAATCCCACAAACTCCTAACATTTCTCTAATAAACAGAATTATGTGATCACAGAATTTAACGTTAACTCAAAGTGACATTTAATTTTTGTGGGTGTGTATTCTCATAAGAAACTCAGCCAGTAACAAATATAGTTGACTCTGTGACCAGTCAGTAACAGATACGATGAGCTGTATTATATCACCATATAGCTAGCCAGTAAGCACCACTGTAAGCTCATGACCCACAAATGATGGAGGCGGGAGATGGGAAGCAAACCTCAGATCAGCAAGCTTTCCTTTATTCTGCAGTGAGGTCAATTGATAAGGCACTGGAGGGCTCATTTTCTGGGTATGGAAATGACCCCTGGGTTACGGAAGGAGTCTAGTTTATAGTTGACAATTAGGGTAAATTAATCAATGGAAACTGCAGACATGCAGTTTGGACAGTTGGGGACCTAATTGTGCAGGTTAAAATTTTAACTCAGGAAGGCAGTTATAAAAAGTTTGAAACTCATTGTCACTAAGAAAAGGTCACAACTCAGTGTTCATTGCTTCTCTTCCTTCCTCTGGGACCCATTGTTACCTAGAGCTTCACTATTTGCTTTTCTTCTTCCCAGGACTCATCTGCAATGGGGAAGGGTAAAAGTCCAGGGCCCAGTGTTTCAGTATCTGCCTCCTTCCTTCAATATGCACTGGGGTTGGGAAGGGGTAGATGCTTGCTTTTGTTGGAGATGCTGGGGATGAATCTGGGAAGGGATGAAAGTTTGCTTTTTCCCTCAGAGCCCATTGTTATTGGGAGAGGTTTAAAGTTTGACTAATTTCCCCTCCCTCCCCGCTAGCCACATTGTCCCTCCATTTTTCTTGGGGAAGTATTGTAGGAGTATTGTTTTCCATAACCCTTGAATCATTATGCAATAACATGTTCAAAACTAACTCAGAGTGCTACACGATCCTTGTGCACCTTCTGACTCTTCAAAGAAAGAAATTGTTGGGACTGGGGATATGGATCAGTGGTAGAGCCTTTGCCTGGCATAAGTAAGGCCTTGGGTTTTATCCCTAGAGAGAGAGAGAGAGAGGAATGTTGAGGTCTTGTTTCAGTTTACTACTTATTTTATTTTATTTTATTTTAATTGGTAATTCATGTATGGTTCAGGCAATATTAGCCAGAATGCATAATTAATCAGAACAATTGCAACCATGTTGAATGATACTAAATTTACTGAAGATTTTTACTGCTTTTTATGGAAACCATGAGGGAGAAATAGAGATCAGGTTGCCAAATGGCTGATAATCCAGTTTGCTATTGTCATTTCATCCACACAGAGATTGCAACGTGAGAGATAAACTTTTTAAAGTTCCTAATAATTGAGTGTTTCTTGTGAAAAGCTGAGACGGTTCAAGGAAAGAAATGGATTGAAGAAGAGGAACAGAGCCTAAGTTCCCAGACCTTGGCAACTTAGGACAAAAGTATCAAGTCTACCTCCATCATGGAAAATGTGAAGTTTTGTACTTTATAGCAAAAAAAGAACAGAACAAAAATATGGACTATGCTGATAAAACCTGTGCTGGTCAAACCCTACTGTGTGTTTATCTGCACACCTCCATCTGAGGGTCAGTCGCAGACCACTCAGCATAGAATGCTTTTAGAATTATGGTGATGGAAGCAAGCAAGCATCCTAGGTCTCACACTGAAAATAATTACTCCCCAATCCTCATAGCTCAGTCCTTTCCCCTATTCCACCTTACCTGCCCACCAACCCCCACTACCCCCAATGTACATGGAAGGAAAAAAGGGGAAATGTATAGAGAAAACCACATCCAGTAAGTTTTCTTCCCGTTTGAAAGATTGTTTGGTCTTTCCAAAATCTTGCCACCTTTGGCAAGATTCATCTACATTAAAGATTTGTTTCCTTGGTTCTTGAATCTCATTTTGTTCAGGATTATAGTGTTGCAACAATCTCTGAGATCTCTTTTCCCATCCACACTCTCATTTCCCTGTTTGACTACTTGTGTGGGCCAGTAGATGTTTGTCATGTCACATACATTATAGAAGATAGGTTCCTCCCAATCTCACTGTAGTCCCAGACTCCATTCCTTTCAGTCATCTGACAATCCATTCTTCCATCCATCGGTCCATCCAAGTTAGTAGTAAGCACTTGATGACTTAGGAAATATACATATCTAAAGCTGATAGATATGTTGACTTCATAAAGAACTATTCTGCTCTGCAAGATTCTGAAAGGAAATTTTTTTTTAATAAAACTTGCTGAGATTTGTGTTCAAATCCTGTCACCTTGGGCAGATTTCTTGTCTCATGTATTCATTTAACACATATTGATTGGGATCTTCCATGCGTTAGGCATTATGCTAGGCACAATGAATGCAGTTTGTTTTACAAAATAGACATGGTCTTTGCCCTCACTGAACTTATATCCCAGTTGAACAATAAAAGAAAAACAAAGAAAACCGCCAGGCAAGGTGGTACACACCTATAATCTCAGTGACTAGTGAGGTAGGGGGATCACAAGTTCAAAGACAACCTCAAGCAACTTAGTGAGGCCCTGAGCAACTTAGTGACACCCTCTCTCAAAATAAAAAATAAAAAGCGTTGGGATGTGGCTCAGTGGTTAAGTGTCCCTGAGGTCAATCCCTGGTACCAAAAGCAAACAAACAAACAAAATACTTTGAGTATTTCAAATATAGTAGCAGGAATAGGAAACATAGGAGGAATCTGAGTTAAAGGGGAAGGGAAACAATTTTGTAAAATAGTTAAATTGTGACTCAAAGAATGGTTAGAAGCTAGCCAAATAGAAAAGGATAAGAGCCTCACAGGCTGAAGAAGTCAGGAAGGAACTTGGGACAAAAGACGAATCAAGTGAAGATGATCTAGACTAGAGCCCAGTGAGTGAGAAGGAAGTGGAAAGATACAGAGATAGTGGAGCCAGATTATGCAAACCTTGTGGGCAACGGGAAGGATTTTGATCTTTTCTTATTATTGTTGTTTTATTTTGTTTTTAAGATGGGATTATTGTGTTGCCCAGGCTGTCTCTAACTCACTGGCTCAAGTTATCCTCCTGCTTCTGCTTCAGCCTCCCAAATAGCTGGTACTACAGGCATGTACCACCATGCTTGACTGAAAGATACTTTTATGGGGTAAAAGTGTGACCATATTGTGTTTAAATTATTTCAGTTGTTGTGACTTGTGACACAGTGGATTAGATGAGAACAAGCAGAAAACCAGTGAGAGAAGGTTTAGTGCCATTTTTCAGGTGATTGATGAAGGTAGTGATCGATGGAGAAGTGGATAGATCCAAGACAGATTTAGGAGGTAGACTGACAGTAGTTGCTGGCTCTCTGAATTGGTGGCATTGCCAAATAGGAGATTGTCACTGATGAATTTCAGTTTTCAGAACACAGGTGCTATTTCCTAAGGTGAGAACTTTTGGAGAAGAGCCTAGCCTTGGAGGAGTAGATCCCAAGTTCAGTTTTGGGCATGTTTGATCTGAGATGCTGTGATTTATGAGTGGAGATGTCATGCAGGTTATTGTAAAAATAGATCTGGAGCTCAGAATATATGTCTGGACTAGAGAAGTAAGTTGGGTAATGACTTCTAGATGATATTTAAAGCTGTGAGTATGGATGAGAGCACCTAGGAAAAGAACATGACTCTGGAAGAGGGCTTGGGACACCTCTGAGCCTCAGTTGTCACATCTTTAAAACAGAAGTATTGATCTCTCTGTGCATGGGGGTTGAGAGGCATGTACATAACACATAATCTGATATTCAGCTCAACAGAGGCACTCAGGATATGGTAAATGCTATTGTCACTATGTATAGTAAAATCTCACAGCCTAATTATCTGGAACAAGTTGGCACTGATTGACAGGAGAGTGGAGAAGTGTGAATCCTTAAGGAATGAACACGAATCTGTAAGAATATGTCTATAAAAATAAGTCAATAGCTTTCATTGTGCACCATGTTATAATTTTTTTCCCTTAATTTCTATTTTCCATTAAACTCTCCTCTTCCAAACAAGCTTTTATAATTCTCCCCCTGAAAAATCAAGGGTCTTCATTTTTCCTTAAATGAAGCATTTGGACTGTAATCACTGGAACCCCCAGGTTCATCATTTTAGCCAGTTCTCCATACTGCTGCTATAGTTGATGCTGCAGGTTGACTCATTAAAGAAATATCTCAACGAGTAAGGTTCTTCTGCAACCCTATTTATAGTAAGGCAAAGCTTTTATATTTCCAGACGGCAGCTTTATTGTGAATATGGGAGACCATGGAGCTGTAACACAGAGCATATGTGGGCAAGGCTGTCTGGGCTTCTTGGCATTACTAATGATGGTAATGATCCCACTTGATGGAGGCAGACCCTCCCTGCAGCTGGTGTCCTTTCTGCACAGGGATGAGGTCATTGGGGGAGGGGAGGAGGTGGAGCTGGGGAGGATGAGAGAAGGGGAAGTGGCTGTCAAGTCTGCATTCTTGGTGGAAAAATGGAAACATATTCACCACATGCTTGCTTTATTCATTAATTTTTTTAAGGCAAGTGAATGGAAAGACAAGGGGATAGTGAGGATCTATAACATGAAAATAGCTTGGTTTTTTCACGCAAGGCTGTGCAGCTATGAGTATTCACAGTAACAGGCTAATCACATCTCCCAGGGCACTGATAACCATTTGAACCAATCTAATCTCTAGAATATGTGAAACTGCTCAGAGTAGGATATTCCAACTATTTAGACTCTGGTAACTATACTTCAGAGTTGTATAAGATCCTAATTCTACATGGCCCACTCCTTCTGCCCCAAATATGCCTAAAATAGGGAAATTGGGAATTTACCCTTTGGCGATGTAGTTAAAGGTATCAGATCATTCATCTAATTCTGAAAGCTGTTACTGAAAACAGTCTTTTTGTAGTTTACTAGTAGTAGAGTAACTGGCACACCATAGTTTTATTTCTAGAGCTTATATATACAAAGGTTTATAAATCTAAATTTCCCTGTATGTCCCCAGGGTTTGGGGTTGTTAAAATTGGTTG
>JAJEJO010000537.1:219137-301815 GCA_020662805.1 Glaucomys volans | reverse complement strand
TGAAATACAAAACATAATAAGAAGCTACTTTGAAAATTTATACTCCAACAAAATAGAAAACCTGGAAGACATCAACAGGTTCCTAGAGGCATATGAGCCACCCAAACTGAATCTGGAGGACATACACAACTTAAATAGATCAATTTCAAGCAATGAAATAGAGGAAGTCATCAAAAGCCTACCAACAAAGAAAAGTCCGGGACCAGATGGATTCACAGCCGAGTTCTACAAGACCTTCAAAGAAGAGCTTATTCCAATACTCCTCAAAGTATTTCATGAAATAGAGGAGGAGGGAACCCTTCCAAACTCATTCTATGAAGCTAATATCACCCTGATACCAAAACCAGAGAAGGACACATCAAGGAAAGAAAATTTCAGACCCATATCTCTAATGAACATAGATGCAAAAATTCTTAACAAAATTTTAGCGAATCGCATACAAAAGCATATTAAAAAGATAGTGCACCATGATCAAGTGGGTTTCATCCCAGGGATGCAAGGTTGGTTCAACATCTGGAAATCAATAAACGTAATTCACCACATCAACAGACTTAAAGTCAAGAACCACATGATTATTTCAATAGATGCAGAGAAAGCATTTGATAAAATACAGCACCCCTTCATGCTCAAAACACTAGAAAAAATAGGGATAGTGGGGACATTCCTTAACATTGTAAAGGCTATCTATGCTAAGCCCACAGCTAACATCATTCTAAATGGAGAAAAATTGAAAGCATTCCCCCTGAAAACTGGAACAAGGCAGGGATGTCCTCTTTCGCCACTACTATTCAACATTGTTCTTGAAACTCTAGCCAGAGCAATTAGACAGACCAAAGAAATTAGAGGAATACGAATAGGAAAAGAAGAGATCAAACTATCCCTATTTGCTGATGACATGATTCTCTATTTAGAAGATCCTAAGAATTCCACCAGAAAACTTCTGGAACTCATTAATGAATTCAGTAAAGTAGCAGGATATAAAATTAATGCTCATGAATCTAATGCATTTTTATTCGTAAGTGATGCATCCTCTGAGAGAGAAATTAGGAAAACTACCCCATTCACATTAACCTCAAAAAAAATAAAATACTTGGGAATCAATCTAACAAAAGATGTGAAAGACCTCTACACTGAGAACTACAGAACGCTAAAGAAAGAAGTTAAAGAGCATCTGAGAAGATGGAAAGATCTCCCATGTTCTTGGATAGGCAGAATTAATATTGTCAAAATGGCCATACTTCCAAAAATGCTATACAAATTCAATGCAATTCCAATTAAAATCCCAATGACGGACCTCATAGAAATAGAGCAAGCAATCATGAAATTCATTTGGAGGAATAAGAGACCCAGAATTGCTAAAGCAATCCTTAGCAAGAAGAGCGAAGCAGGGGGTTTCACAATACCAGACCTCCAACTATACTACAGAGCAATAGTAACAAAAACAGCATGGTATTGGTACCAAAATAGACAGGTAGATCAATGTACAGAATAGAGGACACAGAGACAAACCCACATAAATACAGGTATCTCATACTTGACAAAGGAGCCAAAAACATGCAATGGAGAAAAGACAGTCTCTTCAACAAATGGTGCTGGGAAAACTGGAAATCCATATGCAGCAAAATGAAACTAAACCCATATCTCTCACCCTGTACAAAACTCAACTCAAAGTGGATCAAGGACCTAGAAATCAGACCAGAGACTCTGCACCTAATAGAAGAGAAAATAGGTCCAAATCTTCATCATGTTGGCCTAGGACCAGATTTCCTTAACATGACTCCCAAAGCGCAAGAAATAAAAGCACAAATCAATGATTGGGATAGAGTCAAACTAAAAAGCTTTTTCTCAGCAAAGGAAACAATCAGTAATGTGAAGAGAGAGCCTTCAGAGTGGGAGAAAATCTTTGCCACACACACTTCAGA
Organism: Glaucomys volans; assembly: GCA_020662805.1. Lineage (NCBI taxonomy): Eukaryota > Metazoa > Chordata > Mammalia > Rodentia > Sciuridae > Glaucomys > Glaucomys volans. Next base: position 299,893 of record JAJEJO010000537.1, on the reverse strand, counting down.
CAGAGCACTAATCTCCAGAATCTACCAAGTACTCAAAAATCTTTACACCAAAAACACTAATAACCCAATCAATAAATGGGCCAAGGAAATGACCAGACACTTTACAGAGGAAGATCTACAAGCAATCAACAGATTTATGAAAAAATGTTCAACATCCCTCGTTATAAGAGAAATGCAAATCAAAACCACCTTAAGATTTCATCTTACCCCAATTAGAATGTCTTTTATTAAGAACACAGGCAACAACAGGTGTTGGCGAGGATGTGGGGAAAAGGGTACACTCATACATTGCTGGTGGGAGTGCAAGTTGGTGCAGCCACTCTGGAAAGCAGTGTGGAGATTCCTTAGAAAACTTGGAATGGATCCACCATTTGACCCTGCTATCCCACTCCTTGGCTTATACCCAAAGGACTTAAAATCAGATTGCCTCAGTGATGCAGCCACATCAATGTTCATAGCTGCTCAATTCACAATAGCTAGATTATGGAATCAACCTAGATGCCCTTCAGTAGATGAATGGATAAAGAAACTGTGGTATATATACACAATGGAATATTACTCAGCCATAAAGAAGAATAAAATTATGGCATTTGTAGGTAAATGGATGATGTTGGAGACTGTTATGCTAAGTGAGATCAGCCAATCCCAAAAATCCAAAGGCCGAATGTTCTCTCTGATTAATGAATGAGGATGCATAATGCGGGGGGGAAGGGTGGCAAGAATGGAGGAAGGATAGATAGCATAGAGGGAAGGGAGGGGTGGGGGTGGGGTGGGGGGTAAAAATAATAACAGAATGTGTGACAGATACCATTGCCCTGTGTACATGCATGAGTGCACAGATGGTGTGACTCTATTTTGTGTACAACCAGTGAAACAATAGCTGTACTCCATTTGTGTTCAATGAATCAATAAGTAAATAATAAAAAAAAGAAGTAATTGAAGGCATGACCACACAGTGACAAACTCAGATAAAAGTATATAATGTATCTCTGTATTGAGTTGAAAAATACTCATGATAAACTGTTAAATGAAGTACAAACCAACCCTAAAACAGATAGCTAGAATTCAAAATTCCATTAATTTGAAGTTTAGAACATAAAAAATCACATTCTTCCCACCTCTCTTCCTGATCTCTACCCTATTTATGAGTCTATAGAGTATTACTTAATTTTTCTAGAATCATTCACTGTCACTGAAAATATATCGATTAAACTCTATCCTAAAAGATGCTATACAAGCCTGCAAAACTGAACCAGCTGATGTTAAGGGTGTGATGGTGTAGCAAGAAAACCTTACCAAAGAGGACAATTTCCAGTACATTCTGGCATGCTGAATGGAGTGTCCCCAGTAGGACCTCACGAATGTTTCAGTTATGCTAAACCCAGCTTCTGGCACTTGCTGTCAATGACCAACTTCTACTAACAAGAGGTTTCCTTAAACACTCGGCTTCATCCTGGGCAGATACACCAGTTGCCAAACTCACTTACTGCAGGGATTGTGCAATTTATGTTCCTTAAAAAGCATTTAAGACTAATAATTCTCCTTTGAAGATACTTTCTATTCTGTCACATAGGTTTTGGTGTGAACTATTCTCTTCTTTATTGCTCTTGACAATGTTTGCTATTTTTTATTTTAATATTGCCTTTGTTTCAAGGTTTATCTAAAAGTTCATTTTCTATCACAAGATTTCATGTTTTTCAACTTTTTATTAAGCATTTTTGTTTATTAGCTTAGATCAAAAAATGTATACAAGTTCTACTTGTTAGGATTTACTTTGAGGCCATGAATAACATCATAATTAATTTTATGCGAAAGCCATAAATCTATAGATGTGTATCTTTCTATGTATTCAAAGTTTTTTTATTATGATACTATATTCTTCCATATCCTTGTTTTTTTCTACTAAATGTCACATTCTGAAAGAGGGAAATATTGTTGAGTGAAAAAAACTTACAGATCAGGATACAGCATAATTCCCCTTACGTTACACCCGTGTGTGTGCACACATACTTCTGAAGCAATATTCACCAACTGTGAGCAGTTCTAGAGTTGGATCTCTAGAAAAAGCAGGATCGGCAGTTGACTTCCTTCCTGAGAAACTGACTCAGTGAGGTAAACAAATGAACGTTTTATGCTGTGTAATTAGAAAAGTGCAGAGAATCATGAACTGTATTGAGACATGGTAGCTGCACTAATTCTTCTCACTGTTAAATGCCTCTTCCCTGCCACCAAACAGCCTTAATATTCAAAATCTTAACTCTCACAAACTTCTCAAGGGCAATTGGAAATGCCTATAAGGAATTAAATACACATACTTTTTTGTATTTATTTAAAGAGACATGCTTCACATGAGAAAAAAATTCTCAAAGGCATACATGAAATCCTCAATTTCCATAAAATTAAGGACAAGTGGGATTGGAAGATGGAGTAGTTACAGAACTTTCATTTTTAATAAACATATATCTTTGATAATTAGAAAAATACTACTTCAGCAAAATTATAAATATTTACACATCATGTAGTCTCGAGTTTCTCTTAAATAGGAAAAACTAAACACCAATTAAACACCATGAATAGGCAGAGGTGCCCATTTAACACCTCTGAAGCATTATACCAAAGAAGTAAGACCATATACCTACCCTCTGGTAGTTTCCAATTCTGTTGGTAAGGCAAGGCTTGCAAATAAATCAATTCAGGAGAAAAACAAACACAGCCTACTGTAAGTTCTAAGTTAGCTATACTCAAATGCATATGGCCAAAATGCAATACCTGGTGGTAGTTGTTGAAAACAAAAGACTGATTTATGGGAAGTAACGATTAACATGGGCAACATTGAATTTATAGGACTAAATGAGAGAGAAGGGCATTCTAGGAAGAAAGGACTCAAACCAATAAAGAGTGGGAGCAATCTGATGAGTGTGAATGCTGAGAGTTATGGATGAAACTTGGCAGGAACAGAGCGTGAGCCTTTGGCAATGAGTTTTAAGGAGATTTTTGGAAAGAATTCTTCTCTCTCTTTCTATCTCTCTCGTACTAAGAATTGAACCCAGAGGTAGGTCCTTAACCACTGAGCCACATCTCCAGACTTTTTTATTTTTATTTTGAGACAAGGTCTTGCTTAGTTGCTTAGGACCTTGCTAAATTGCTGAGGTTGGCTTTGACCTTGAGACCCTCCTGCCTCAACCTCCCAAGCCACTGGTATAATCCCAGTGTGTGTGTGTGCCATCAAGTTCAGCTAGGAAAGAATTTTTCTTGCAGAAGTTCACAGAGGGAAATTCATGATTTAAAGTACTGATGATTTCTGTAAAGAACTGTTCATAGTAATAACATTATATTAGAAAATATTACAGCACTACTGAATTAGTTTAGAAAATCTAGACATATTTGTCTTGGAAGAAGTATGCAGGGATGAAATTTGAGGAGGAGAGACAGTATGGAAAACATCTGGGGACGGTAATATAGTGAAAGGCTCTGGACCAAGATTTGGGGACCCTAGGTATAGACTCTGACCTGTGAGCAACCTTTGACCATCTCAATCCTCAGTGTAGACTCTATAAAATGTCATGTCACAGAGGACAATCTTCAGGGTCCAGCCTACCACTAGATTATTTGAACTCTTATGGAGGTTTTATGTGTAAAAGAATGTAGGTGTATTCTGCATAGCTTCAGAGGAAGAACTGATGCACTTAGGTGGCCACAACACACAAGTTGTAGCTTCATATGAATGCACTACTTGGGGTCCTTGGCTATAAAACAACACAAAGTAATTACGGTACTATACATGGAGAAAAGATGTATTGAAAATGAGAGCTCACAAAACTTATGGGAAGTCTAGAAATCCCAGTCCAGATAGAAAGCAGAAGCAAGCCTGCAGCCTATCATTGTCATCTTTAGAATGGGACTCAGGGCATCACTACCACTGGACTTTCTGGGAATGGATAATAGCAGCTACAACTAATTTCCAACTGTGTCCCTTCCAGAGACTCAGGGCCAGTGAGAGCATCTGATTGACTCTTCTTATAGCATGTGTTGATGCCCTAGAGTCCATAGTCTAGTTAGAGAGGAATCTGCCCATTTCCACTCAATACTTGGAGGCAGAGCCCTACCTTGGAAATATCCCAAAATAATAAGTGTACATAAATAGTGTTAAAAAAATCCATCAAATAAAATCTGTCCAAAAATGAATGGATTATCTGTGGAAGTTGGAATAGGCTGAATAGTGGTTCCCAAAAATATATCTCCATGTCCTAATCCCTAGAACCTGTGAAGGTTACCCTTATCTAGAGAAAGGGTCTTTATAGATGTCATTAAGTTAAAAATCTTGAGCTAAGGAGCGCATTCTGGATTATCTGGGTGGTTCCTAAATCTAATGTCAAGTGTCCTTTTAAAAGATGCACAGAGAAAAAGGCAATGTGAAGGCAGAGGCAGAGACAGAGGCAGAGACTAGAGCAATAGGGTCCCAAGCCAAGGAAGCCAGCAACCAGCAGAAACTGGAAGCAAGGAATGGAATCCCCCTGGGGTTCCCACAGGGAGAGCAACCCTGTTCAATACCTCCTAGCTTCTGGCCTCCAGAATGCTAAGAAAATGTCTTTTGGAGCCACTAAATATGTGACAATTTGTCACAGCAGCCCTAGAAACTTAAGACAGAGATAGGGAGCCTCCCATTGCTAAATGTGCTTAACAGGCTAGATTCTACTCCTCCGCCATCAGTGTTAGGAGACAACTCTTGCCCAAGGTCAAAGGCTAAATTCAGTGACATCTCATGTTCTTTTAAACTCCAGGTTTTTGTGGTCATTTCATAGAGACCTCTCACCAAGAGCATCACCTCATCCTGCTGTTTTTATAACATTTCTATGCAATTCAGTTTGACAACACTTATAAACTATTGGATGTTTTAATCCAGAATTGTTAATATATGAACATGGTCTATTACTTCCATTTTCTCTTGCATTTTCTTTTCCTTCTTTATCTTTTTTTCCTCTTTTCTTTTTTTGACACAAAAGGTTGAACCAATATGAAAATATCAACTGTTCAAACAATGCAGCTGTCATTTTTCATGCTCCTTGGGAATATTTGCTGGAAAAGAAAATGGAGTTGGTCTGCAATTTGTTACCACATCATTGGAAATTCCCTTACTGAACTTTGAATCATCCTGAGACACACATATTTTTAGCCATTTTCTTGATGTTGTCATAAATCAAGGTTCATCTCTTTATCTTTGTGACTCATGTCTTATTTGCATAAATAAATATTGAAAAGTGATGGGCAGAAATTACTCTTCCTTTTTCAACAAAGAACACCATGTAAATCTGCAAGTTAAGACATCCATTATAATAACTTTTATCAGATTCTATGTTCTTCCACTCCTTTCTCCAAATATTAAAAGTTGGTGATTACATAGTAGCCTTTGGAGGATTTTCTGGGTATTTTTAACAGATTAAAAATTTTAAAGTTCTTGTTCAGATAATATGTTATAATATTTCATTACATACCCTAATTATAGTTGAGCATTACATACTTATACATGTTATGGAACATGTGATTGCAGATATATCCTTAGTTTTAGTGAACATATATAAACCTTTCAACTCTCAGATTTTATTTATAAAGTGAATTACAATGCCAAATCAGAGGTAAGTGAAAGATCTCTGCCTTATTGTAATCTTCCCCACTCCTACTCTTACTTCTGTAGCTCCCCCATTATCATCTCATAACATCCTTTCTTCCCTGGTCACTCAAGGAGTTCAAGGTGCAAAGGGAGGTTCAGCGATCTATACCCTTGACTACAACATGAGGCAGTTATGGCAATTGCCATAGCAGAGCTATCATCAGAGTGGGTGTTGTGGGAAAACAGGAAAGCAGCAGGCTTATTCCACACTGAATAATAAGGGAAGTTACCTCTGGAAAGGATTAGACTGAGGAATGTCTTAAGGAGTGGACAGGACCTTCAGCAAGCAATGTAGAAGAAAGGCAGGCTTCATAAATCAGAAGTGTACTCCCCAGCCAAGGGAGTACATTGAGACTAGGTATGCAGACAGGAGGGCAAGCAGGTAACAGGAATGGGGCAGAGAGATTATAGGCTGGATCAGATTTGGGTTTGATTTAACAAAGAAAAACAAGCACCAGAGCCCTTTTAAGTACAGAAAAGCTTTGCTCTCTAGAAAACACAGATGACAAGGATATAAAAGTTAAATTGGAAAGAAAAGAGCTAGACTCCAGGCCATTCCTTCTTCTAGGCAGCAAGTGAAGGAAACAGTATTCTGAAACAGTGATGGTGAAGGAAAAGATGAACAGTCACCAGGAGAAGTGAAGGGACTTGATTAAACTGGGAGGTGAGAGAGAAGAGCAGCAGGTAAGGCCACAATAGGTGACCTCAAAGTCCATTCAGCCTCACAATCTGAGATGTGCTCATTCTAAAGAACTGATGAGCTACCTATATTAATATTTAAAAAATGGGGAAAAGTCCAGTAATACACTTTCAAATGCACCACACAACTTGAAGCACCATTTGAATTGAATCCAAGTTGTTCAAAACAAAACTCCTAAAAATCGAATGACAGTTTTGCTGTCTTACTTCATGTGATTTGCAAACAGGATAAGCAAACTTTCCACCATCTGTTGTTTTCCTAGCTTGCTAGAGCAAACTCTAGAACTCACCCTTCTAGGCAATCACTTATTGCTTTATTAATCTTTAGCCCAAAGAGAAGGCCTTTTATATGGTGTGTGTAGATTAGTGCATGTGTATGGGGGTGGGAGATCGTGTTTAATGTGAGGTTTCAATTCTGTTTTCCCCAGTAAGGCCATGATCTGCAGCTGCCATCTTCCAGTCCAGCCCAGCCCATCCTCCTTATTTGTTCTTTAGTTATCTTTTATTTGCTGTACTTGACTGAGCCAGTTCTGAATGCAGTCTGACCACTGACCTTTCACAGGTCCACTTCCCTTTACAAGGATATGTTTTCTCCAGCATCCTCCATCACAGCTAGCTTCCTTTTTCTTTCTGGGGTGTGATGACAATTAAGCAGACTGTACTTGCTAGTCATATTTACTACTCACATTTTGAACTCTTAAATGTTTAGGGAAGGTGATTGATTTGGTTTGTTCATCTTTATAAGCAGAGCCATTGTGAGACAGGATTTTCATTTACTTGAGACAGTATCTGAAAAAAACAGAGGGGCAAATGGTTTCCTTGGAAAGTTCTTAGCCTGCTGCCTACCAAAGAAAGAAACTCCAGCTCAAGTTGTGCTTCCTTTGGGAGGGAGACTACTGAATGGCAAAAGTATGCTCACAGTGCAAGATAATCCCTTCGCTCCCACAACAGTGTCTGTGCTTCCCAGAGGAACCAGCAATCCCATGTGGCTATGTTGGGTCTCAGAATTATAGTTTATGTTCTCTGTCACTGGGTGATAGCAATTTGCAGGCCCAGAAGTTGCTAAATTGTCAGGGAGTCCTACTCAACCAATTCTCAAACTCCACCAGGGAATTGGAGCTGTGCATTCCTTTGAAGATGATTTCACCTATCCTCATTTGCCCTGGATTCAGAAGTATAGTGGAAAATATTAATTCCTCTAGTTCCTTCTCTAGTCTTTGCTCTTGCACTTCAGATAAGGTCCTGGTATGGAGAAGTAATTCTCTGGAGCTTTCAACAGCTGTGAAAAAGTCCTGGAAGACTTTTGAAAATAGACAGAGAAAAAGAGATGCAGGATGGTTCCCCTAGCAGAATGATGTTGTGGTGCTTCCTAGAGATGCTGGGTCCTGAGAGACAGGTTAAGCATCTGTCTAGATTCTTTAGAGCAGAAGAGGTGGTTTTTTAGAGTAAACCAGGGAAGTAGTCCAGGTAATAGAAGAAGTGCTTTACCATACCCAGAGGGATAAGGAGCCTGGTTGGTTTTGCCATTAACTAGCTCCATGGTCCAGGACAAGTCACTGAAACTTGAACTTTTTGCACTTCAGTTTCTTTGAAAATAAAAGCTAATCTAAATCAATAGTTCTCAACCCAGAAATGCAAGGGTGAAAGACATAGTCCTCTTAAAGGTTTTGTTTGCATGTGAGTACTTTGCACATGCAAGCACAAAACATGAATTTAGTACTCCAGCCTGCCACCAGGGTTCAGGAGGAAAGAAATCAAAGAGTCAGTGACCAATGTATTGAAAAAGTACCTGATATGGCTTTGATCCAAACCATCCTCATCTTCATTCCCACCACTTCCTGGTAGAGAATCTCTGAATGACATGATAGCTTAGATCACTTTTTTTTTTTTTTTTTCAGTGCTGGGATTGAACCCAGGGCCTTGTGCTTGCAAGGTAAGTACTCTACCAACTGAGCTATATCCCCAGCCCCCTCAGATCACTTTTGTCTCTAACATTATGTGCTGATTCCTGAAAAAAAATTAGGGTATAATGGTAAGGACCCATCACAATGCTAAGAAGCTGCAATAGCAAATCTGAAATTTTCTAAGGCCAAGTAATGTATATCATAAGGCAATGCAACTGAGGAAATTACAAATCTCAAAATGAAAGCATTGAAGGGAACTAAGAAAGGAACACCATAGGAAGTTAACAAATATTACCTTATTATGAAAAAGCATTGGGTATAAACACAGATAAATCTTTTAATTGGAAAATTAATGACAGCTCAACTGTTGGTGGTGCAAATTCATGAGTGAGTTTTTAATATTCAATATTTTTCATGTGTAATTTTACAATAGACATTGTCTTATTGCCATACCATGTAATGCATGCACAAACACAATTAACTATTAGAGAACTTAAACGATACTATTCTGCAACTACTCTCTTTGAGAACTTGGAATATATTGCATTAGACTTACAAATGAGGGAACTTTCCATCTCTTCCTACTGCCACACTTTGGTTCAGTTCTAGCCCTATTCTCAAAACAACTATGAGATATGCATAAATACAATTTGGAATAATACTGTGTGATGATCTATGTGAACTTCTACATTCCTTCTCCTCTTCCCTCATGCCCACACAACAATCTCTCTTTGTACACTCACAAAGGGATTGTAAAGTACCCTTGAAAATAGAATATCCATATAAAAATCAGAGTGGGAAAGTAATCCTACAGCAAACATGGAGAGCCCATCTGGTGTCAGGCGCTGGATTAGTCACTAGGAATACAAAGTTGAGTGATACATGGTCTCAACTCTGAAGGTGGACTCATTTTAGCAGAATAAGAAGTGACATGAAGTATCATTTCAGTGTTAGGAAAGCTGTCTTCCTTCCAGATAGTAAGATGAAGGCACCTAGGAGAGGTTTCTAAACTAGATCAGAAGATAAAGAAGTCCTCTTCAAAATGAATGAGGTTCATGCATCTTTTGAAGAATAGGTAGCAGTTAGCCAGATAAGAAGGAGAAAAGAAGAGAGTATGAAGAAAGTTCTAAAAGAAAGAAGCAGCATGATCCATTGTTGCCATGGTAAAGAGATGTGGGACAATGGAACACGCCATGCTAGGGAGCCAGGCAAGGGACTTAGAAAGATGCATGAAAGCCTTGAGGAACTGAATGTAACCTGAATTACATTCAAGTGGGGGAATCTGAACGCAATTCAGCAAGCTATGGAGGATAGGAGGATTTTTAAAGAAAGTAATGACATGATGGTGCAAGTGTCTTCCATCAGTTGTTCTGATAGCTGAACTTGTTCAGCTTCTGAACACATCTAGAAGCAAGATTTTTAATGAGTAGTTAATACAATGTTTCATGCAAGAAGTGTGAAATCCTAAAGTAAAGAGATGATCAAAGAGAAAGAGGTAGGATGAAAAGTGAGACCTCTTCAAGAGGTAGAATTCAAACGTCCCCATAACTGGTTAAAAGTGATAGGTGTGGGAGAGGAAGAGGTGAGGATGTTACACAGGTTTCTGACTTTGTCATTTAGTTCAATAGTGATAAAAGTGATTGATTTAAGTAGAAAATTAAAAAGTTACCAATTTTCTGAGATCATACACCATATCACATCTTATTGCATTAACATACAATAATTATTTGTCAGCTAGAAATAAACTATAAAAAAAAACAAGACGCAGAAGGGATAACTATGCCTCTGTGGAAACAGAAGGACATTGAATTCCAGTATCAGTGAAGGAATGGCCTTAGAATAGAATATAATTTAGCTAAAGGAAGAGGAACTGAAGGAAAAATGGGTAGAAGTAGAAATAAAGAGATGAAAGTTTCACAGATGCTTTAGCCTCAGCCCCTACCCAAATCTATGTAAACCAGCATGAAGTTATTGATACATAAAAAGTATAAAAACCCAAAAGGAATGTAAACCTCAACAATGCAATTTTGGAAATTTAAAGCTAGGTGAGCTGAGGAACCATTCTGCAGAACCCTAATAGTGTGGTGGGTTCCTCCAGTCAAGAGTTAAAAAGAACCTTCCCTGGGAAATCTGGCCTGCCTCTAAGACAAGAGCAAGGACACTGGGGATTTTGCAAGAAAACAGTGGCCAATGCATCCTACAGTGAAGCCCAAAATCAACAAAAATTCCAACCACCAGCATACAGATTCCCAGGAAAAAATGCCAAAATAAATCTTGAAATTAAAAATATATCAGTAGGAATGAAAGACTTGGCATAAATATCGAAAGATAAGATCAAGAAATCTAGAAAGCTGAAGATTAAAATGACAGAGAAAAGAGGGAAGAAAAGAAAAAACATGAAAAGAAAATTGAGGAACTACTTAAGGGAGTTGATGTCTATACGGAGAGAGTTCTATAAAGAAAAGAAAAATAGGAAGCAAAAATGGAATGAAGAAAATCATCACATTACTCAGTCAGAGCTGAGGATGTGAGTTTCCAGATTAGAACGAAGTACCAAGTGCCAAGTTCAATTGAGTGAAAATGGAATCACATGTGTGTATCTCATCAGCCAGTTGTGAAAGGGGCAGGAAGGTGATCTTTTCCACAGAGAAAAGGAAAAACAGGTCACATATGAAAGCTTAGGAATTTGAGTGGTTTCGAACTTCTCGACATCAATGTTGGAAACTAAAAGATATGGAAAATGGCTTCAATATTGTGAGCAACAATAATTTCCAACCAATAATCACAAACTTGGCCAAGCTATCAAGTAAATGTGAGAATAATGACATTTTCAGACATGCAAAATTTCTAAAAGGTGACAACTACAGAGCAGGCATAGTGATCAAGGAACCCAGACAAAAGCAGGCCAGGGACTCTAAGAAGAGAAGAAATTAAGCATTGAAGGAATGAGAGATTTTCACAAGTGGGAAAAGCTCTGGGAAACCCAAGCAGATCATTATTGATCCTAGAAACACAGAGAGGTATATGTTTTGATCACCTCCTGCTACAGTTTGAATGTAGGCCCCCCAAATTCATGTGTTGGACACTTAATTCCCAGATTCATACATTGATGGTGTTTAGAGGCAGGGCCGTTGGAAGGTAATTAGGGTGGATGAGGTCATGAGGTTGGGACCCCTGTGATGAGATTAGTGGCTTCATAAGATGAAAAAAAAGACCTGAATTTGCATATTCCCCCACTACCACCACGTGATGCCCTCTGCTATGTTATGATACAGCATGAAGACACTCACCCAATGCTGGCACCTTCATATTGGGTTTCCCAGCCTCCAGAACTGTGAGAAATTAATTTCTTGTCTTTATATGTTACCCAGTCTCAGGTGTTCTGTAATAGCAGCATAAAAGAGACTAAGACACCTCCTATTCACCCCTTGCTGAGGGAGGAATGACTGAACCAACAGCACTTGACAGTTGGTCAAGAAGGAATACAGTTTAATTATAACATCCCAGGGAATAAGCAGAATGCACACCACACAGGGTCACAGGGAAGTACTGAATTCAGGAAAAGGGTGAACAACCAGAGCCTGAAGGAGGCAGACTTTGTAGCATCAAAGACACTGCCTATGGTGAGATGCTCACGGTCCCCATGGCAGAATGCACTTGTTTGTATAAATCCACAGGCTGTCAGGAAATAGCTGCATCATATAGAGATGTAGGAACTGTTCCTGGTTCTCTTAATGAGGGTTCTTTGACTAGGGACCTTAGCTATGGAGACTGGGTGTTGAAGGGGAGATGTAATTAGGCCATTTGAGGCCTCCTGTTTTCACCAAATGTCAAGGCAGCACTTAAGAGTGGTCCTCAATTTTAGGTTTTACATTACAGGGTTCAGGAAGGAAAAATAAGTATAAAGTGCCTATGGCTTAGCTGTGGTTAGCATTACATTTCACAATCCATCAATGATTGTGACTTGTTAGAGGATGGGAAGGGACAGAAAATGTGGTGTGTGTGGAGAGGAAGAGGGTATTGCAATCTTCCTGTGGGAAGTCAAATGAAAGTGAATAAAACAAATCGCTAATGACAACAGCATGATATTTACAAATAGACACATGAGTGACAAAAAGTCAGCTAAAAGTGGTTGCACCTCTGGAAGAAAAAATGAAGGCTAAGATTAGGGACTATTGTTTTTTTCATATCTGTTTGTCTCTTTAAACCTTGTGCACGAACTCAGAAATTTTTTAATCTAATTTTTAATAATTAATGAAAGTAAATTTGCTGTTTATAGGAGAGAATATTGAGAAATTTGCTGTTTGAGATTCAAGGTCAGGTCTGGAGACAGTCCACAGGTGGTTGTAGCTCTCATCCCCCAGCTATTTCACCTTGGGTAAATTACCCAATGTCTCTGAGCCCGAGTTGCTTCAGTCCAAAATAAAACAATAATAATTGTACGTATTTCGTGACACTTGGTGAAGAACAAATGAGATGATGGAAGTAAAGGACTTAGGACACTGCCTGGCATAAAGTAAGCACTCAGCTGATGTTAGCGATTATCGGGACTGTTTGGGTTTTCTTAGTGGAGCAGTGTCTCAGTCAGCTTTCTGTTCTTGTAACAAAATACCCAAGAAAATCAACTAAAAGGGAGGAAAGATTCATTTTGGCTCATGGTTTCAGAGTTTTCAATCCCTGGTCATTTTGGCTGCATCACTTTGGGCCTGTGTCAGCACAATAGCTCATGAAAGGAGAACAGAGTAGAGGAAACCTGTTCACCTCGTGGCAACCAGGAAGTCAAGCTCATGCTTCCAGTGACCTGACTTCCTCCCATTAGGTTCCACTTCCTCCCACTAGCACCATAAGCTGGGAGCAAGCCTTCAACACATGGGCCTGTAGGTAACATTTTAGATTCAAATGCTAACAACTAGAAAACAAAGTATTTTGCTGCAAGAGATGGGTTACGTGCTGAGGTCAGGAGTTTGAGGAATAAGCATTAGTGCTGTGAGGGAAATGGGACTAGACCTGGAAATAACTGTGCAAAATTGAGGGTCCAGCTGAGGTGAGAACAGCATGAGTAGTAAATCCAGATGTGCCAGTGTCGTCACGGACAACAGTGCCAGCATGAGGGTAAAGAAATGGAGGGCTTGGATCAATTGGGAATTGGAGTTTAACCCAGCAAGGAGGTCAAGGGAGTTAAAAAATTAAGTCAAGAGAGTGATCAAAGAGATGGACTTGAGAGTTTAGACTGGAGGCGGAACCTGGTGAAAGTAAAAGTGACCTGATTGATTGAGCCTGCACACTTGTCTGCAGCTGAAGAGGTGCCAGGGAATTCAAAGGTGACCTGGATTGAGGAAGAGAAAATCTGCTTATTCAGAAAGGAGACCAGAGAAGAGAATGTGAGAGCTTCCTCATCTCATAACTCCATGGTCTGGAATAAAGCACACGGTATAGGATGAAATATTCATCTTAGCACATCCTCTCAACAACCTGAGAGAGAAAAGAGATGAGAGGAGAAGGGACAAAATTGCTGACTTCTGTCTAATATTTAATCACTACTGGGATGGTGTTACACCTGTCCCTTATTAATTTCATAATTTTTTTTCATTAACAGCCATGTGAGGTTTTTTATAAAAATGACCCTGTTTATAAAGAGGATCTCAGAGAAGTTGAAAGATTGGCTCCAAAGTCAATCTAACTGCCACAGCACCCAGCTGATCACAAACTCAAAGACAGGCTCTTGATACAGCAACTAGCTTCAGAAACTAGGGAAAGGCTTTAACTTCTCTGAGGTTTAATTTTCCTAAAACAAATGAAAGGGCTAGATTTGTTACCCTTTAAAACACCTCTAGAATTAACATCCTATATTTCCAAATAACAATGTCTATGAACACCACTTTTTTTCATTTGTCAAATGAAAGTAGCAAAACTTACTTTATCCACCTCAGACAGTTGTTATGAAGATCAAACAAGATAATGCATGTAAAAGTGATTTGTAAATTAAGGCACACTGTATGATTGAGAAACATAAATATTTTAAAATACTGGGGGGGGGGGGTTTAAAGTCATGCAGAAGAAAAATAGGGAGACTGAGATTCAAACAATATCCAATGAACATCTACCCTCTCACTTACTAGCCAGCCACATTGGGTAGGTTATCTAGCCTCTCTGTACCTCAGTTTCCTTATCTGGGAAATGAAAATTCAAAAATTGGACTATGTTATGGAGTTGTGAGAATTAAATGAGAAAATTTGTAAACAGTATTTTTAAAAAGTCTCTGATAATAGGTGTGCTAAAATATTAACTATTATGATTATTATCATAACTACAATTTTAAGGTGTGGCATTTGTGTGTGTGTGTGTGTGTGTGTGTGTGTGTATAAACTAAAAAATACTGACATATTTCTAGATGATTAGGGAAAAATTCAAAGGGAAGCATTAAGCCTATATTGGGAAAAAAGATTGAGATGAGGAGGAAAAATATGAAAAGTAGGGATACGTGGTCTGTGACCAATTCCAGAATAATGAGTAGAAATAATCAGCAGTCACCCATATGTGACTTGATTTGTGGAGAACCACGAAGTCTGTTCCGCTCCCCGCAGCAGGGCAGTCCTACACAAGGATCCCAGTGCCACTCATTCCAGAGCCTGCCATCTGCTAGTGATGTGTCAAGTGCCGGAAAACAAGAGATGAATAATATAGGTCTCTGCCCTTCAGTACCTGATAGTGAAAGAATCAGTTATTTATACAGAGAGCCCTAATAGAAAGCAGGAGCAGAAACTGTAATTTTTTAGAAGGGAAATAGCAATAATTGCTAACATATATTGAATGCTTACTGTGAACCAGGTACTGTGTAAATGCTTTTCATAGATTATCTGATCTAATCTACCCAGAAGAGTCAGGATTCCAGTTGCAGAGCTGGCATGGCTAATGTATGACTCTGCCCTACTCCAAGAACACAGTCAGGAGGTGGCTGCTATAAATCCAAGGGGGAACAGCAAGGACCTAAACTGGGGGAATGGAGATGGATTCGAGTTACATTCATACTTTGCTTAGCAATGGGAATACATTCTGAGAAATCATGTTCAGGCCATTTCATTGGGTGAATATCACAGAGTATACTTGAACAAACTAATGCAGCTAGGACGCCAGGTAGCAACATTATCTCATGGAACCATAGTCATATATGTGGCCCATTCTTGACTGAAATTTCATTATGCAGCACATGACTGTTGATTCAGGAAGCTAGCATTGGCAAGAACTGGCAACTGGTTTGGTGTAATGGATTAGGAGGTGTGGAAATCATGAAAAATTCCCAAATAATTCTGGAGGGGCTTTGCCCAATAAAATGAATCTAGAGGACAAATATAAGTAATGTTTTTAAAAGCTCATGCTTATTTTCAGAATCTCTTAGATATTAGAGATTCCTGCCTCATATTCATTAATCCACAATGGAGGTGGCATGGCCCTGAATTTTAGGAAGAAGGTGTTGACTGGGGGATGGGTAGGTGTTTTGAAACATGAACCTGTATGAGTCACTAGGGTGAGGATGTAGAGGAAGCGCAGCAAGGAATGAAAGAACCATAGTGGACAACCAACCTAAAATATGCGGGTTGTGTTGAGACAGTTCTTAATCACTGTGACCCAAACACCCAACCAGAACAACTGAGAGGAGAATAAATGATTCATCTGGTGTCACATTGGGCTTTATTAATACATAGCATTATTTTGGCCCATTGTTTCAGTGGTCTCAGTGCATGGGCAGACAACTCCATTGCTCTGGGTCTGAGGTAAGGCAGAACATTATGGTGGAAGTGTGGTAGAGGAAAGCAGCTCAGCTCATGGCCACTGGGAAGCAGAAAAAAAGAGAGATCCAGGAACAAAATAGAGTCTCCAAGGGCATGCCCCCAGTGACCTACTTCCTCCAGCCATTCCC
The DNA here is from genome assembly GCA_020662805.1 of Glaucomys volans. Taxonomy (NCBI): domain Eukaryota; kingdom Metazoa; phylum Chordata; class Mammalia; order Rodentia; family Sciuridae; genus Glaucomys; species Glaucomys volans. The sequence continues at coordinate 283,704 of JAJEJO010000537.1, read as the reverse complement.
CCATCTGCCTACAGTTACCACTCAGTAATCCATTCAAATTATTAACCCATAAAAAGGATGGATTCACTGATGAAGTTACAACTATTAATCCAATCTTTTCATCTCTGAACATTGCTGTATTGCCTAACACATGAGCTTTTGGATCTCAAACCAAAACCTTGTCAAAGGATTCCTAAAGCATGCCAGAAGAAATGTAACTAGTAAATGAGAACCAGGGAAGACATGTGCCATGTATATTTAGAGAACAAAAGTTGTCAAAACTGAGAGAATCTCTTAGCAAAACCTTCCTTAGAAGTTATCCCACCCTCCTAATCCCAATCTTATTAAATGCAAGCTCTATTCCCTGAGGGCTGACGTACCATGCCTACTGATTGGAAGTTTTTGCTCAAGCCATGGGGAGCCCTAAAGAGCTATGGAAACACAAAGATAGGGTAGAAGGAAGGAGTACCAGGAAGGTGAGGAGGTAGAAGCCAGGTAAGAAACATCCCCTGCTTCCAACTTCCCACCACAATTCTGCCAGGCAACCTGAATCTCATTCTCTCACCATAGGGTCAATTCCACTAATGTTCTCAGCATGGCAGGTCCTATCTGCCACCTTCCAAGAGCCTGTTGTGCCCAACCAGAAAACAGCTTCTACCACCTCCAAAGTCAGGGTCATTCACAGCATTGTTAGCATGAAAAGGTGATAAAAGTAGGTTAAACCATAAGACAGACAGTTTCAGGGTGACCGCAAATGGCCATTTTAATAGCCATATCTGGATCTGAAGTTTGTAACAGAATGAATATCAAACTTGACTAGATATCCATAAAAGATTGTGCATTTTGATAGAATTCGGAGACACTAGTGCCATAATTTAGTTTCAAAAGTCCATTTCAGTAAATACTTTCTATTATTCGAAAAAACAAATCCCTTAAATTGGCTCATATTTTCATATCCTTTACTAAGACCACTTAAATAATTTCAGAGGAAGTGTATCCATGAAAAAAGGGAGTGACTTTGCTTGTTTTTTCCAACATAATGCGTACCATCAGAGCTAAATCCATCAGGTGCTTGCCGTTCAAAGCAGTATCAAGGTATCTGTTACGTTGATGAATATTTTAATCACTAAAATCCATTTTTGAATCAGATGGAATATTTGTTTATTCCCCCTTTGTTCTATTTGTCTGTGTACTTTTTCAATTCTTTCCCAAAGAGAACTACAGCTGTTTCTGTGAGAAGCTCACCACAGAATGACTTTAGCACAAGAAATCCAATAAACGATCCATCAGGTGTCACATTGGACTTTATTAATACATAGCACCATACAGAAGGAGGTCCACACAGCCCCCACCTCTAAGATGCATGGAATGTTCATTGAAGGCTCCATAATTGTGTTCTAACAACTGTGTCTAGTTTCAAAGATTCATTTTCAACACTCAGATCCTTGATCATTACAATTACATTCCATATCTCTGAAGAGTGCCAGATTCATCATAGAATAGAGGAAGTGTGTCTAGAGGCATATGCTAAAAAAACAATGGAAGAAAGCCCAGAAACAATGTCTTTTCATGCTGCTTACTAAACCTAACTGCTATGTAATCAGAAGCACAACAAACTTGTAAGAGAGCTGAAAAATTGACTTGAAACCTAGAAACTAAAAAAGGCCATGAATGCAGCCTGGCTCATCAAACAGGCCTTTTCTTTTCTATCTAGAGAACATGAATAATTTTTCCTTGTCTAGATAACACAGAGGTCTCTACACCTCTCCACACATATATTCTCCATTTAGAAGAAAATTACTTCACCCTTTAGAACTTCACCCTGTAGGCTGTAAATCACTGTGACTGAAGAGGAGTCCTGATCCTCTTTGCATGCTGAGACTAGATTTTATCAGGAAATGTTTCATCACATTCTTTTCCTGTCATTAGAATCAATTATCATGTATATTTATGCATTCCTTTGTATGAAAGTGCAATTGGGGTCTGAAAAGAGCCTGTACGAAAGGGCATTTTTAATTAGACAGCCTATGTGTCTCCTGACTCATAAGTGGCTAAATAAAATTACATATGCCCATACTGGACAGGGTCCCCAAAACTGGTTTCTACTGCTCAGCAATGCCTAGCTAATAGAGCTGGAGAGGAGTCCACTACATTCCATTCCACCTCACATATCACCACCCAAATACCCAGCTGAGCTTGGATCCCACAGATTATTATTGGTAATGATGGTTAAGGCAAAAATTGTTTGGGCACAGCACCCTAAGCTTCTAATTTAGCAATTAGAGCAATCTTGTTGTGACTTGTAAACTTTGCCCTGAGCTCACCGGACATTTTTTGCATAAATGCTGTGCAGAGATGAATGTCATGTGCAGATTTGATGCCTTGATTTGTGTCTGGCCCATGATGGAAAAGAGTGTTCCTAAATTTCTAGTCAAAAGAGAAGGAAAATTTGTTCTTCCCCTGAATCGAGGGGAAGAACTCTCTGGCAGCTTTCAAAGCCTATGTAGAGTTTCATGGACTTTTTCTTTTCTTTTTTTTCTTTTTTTTTTTTTATTATTCTTTCAACCACAGCATATGAACTTTCTTCTTTGAAGGAGTCTCTGCCCTTTGAGACAGAGCCCACCCACTAATACTTAAGTTGAAAAGTGCCCAACTCTTGCCTGCTCATGCTCCCTGGCAGCTAGGGAGTGTGGGCACACAATGGCTCCACCAGTTTTGAAGACACACTCTCTTACTTTGAACCAGCAGCTGATGACATAAAGGAGCAAAGCCCTGCAGAATCCACTGGGCTGGAAGCGAGATTAAGCAGTTGCTGCACCTACATTTGATTTCAAGGGCAACTGCCTCACACAGTGTCCTATATTGGGGATATCAGCAATGCCAACCACCATGTTGGTGCCCAGAAGTGGCAGTTGTGAGGATTTTGCTGTTGAAAGGAAAAAAACTTCTCTACCAACACAAGTGATGTACTGGGGACCTGCAAATTAACTGACAATAAAAGGATTTAAAAGGAGTACCCTATAGAGAGAGGTGCTCCCAAAACTAGTGGTGAAGGGTTATAAACTGGCTTAATAAAAGGTAGGAGTAGGTTTAGGCATCAAAGGTTAGAAGGTTCTGACGAGTCTTCTTTGCACAATTTTTTTGAAATGATCTGGTGACAAGGGTTAGTGCCTCCCCCTGACTGGAGACCTGGGGTGGGGAGTGAGGGGATGTGGCAGCTAATTCTTAAAGTCTGTTCTTCCTGATAAGGGCAATTCCAATACAACTTCCATCTTCACCTTCTCTACTACAAATGCTTTCACTCTGAAGAATTTTTTTTTTTTTTTTTTTTTTTTTCCAGTTTGATGGGAGATTGGTCTCTTCATCACTGTATCCATGGTGCAGTGATTTGGGACACTGAGCTGCAGAGTTTTCAAATCTACAGATTGCTCGATAAATTCTATAAGTCCTAAACTACTTTCATCCACATATGTTTATTTATTATAGAAATTATTTGCTTTTGGCATGTTTCTATGAAGACAATGAGACTGCATTTAAAGACAAATTGAGGGGAAATAATGATTTAAATAGGAGGCATCCCATTAATAATCAGAACCAAAGCAAGGATGGTGATTGTTATTATTTGTATTCAACTGAAGGAGGGAAAGCATCTTCCCCTCTGCCCTCGGGAGGTTTGATAATTGAGTCAACAGAAGTAAACTGACAACAGACAGATGAACAGGAGGAAAGGCAGAGAAGTTCATTGCCTGCACAAGGACATTACAGGAGCTCAGGTACCCCAAAACCCAAGGAGAGTAGAAAGGAGAGGGAAGTAGGGGGTGGGCAACTTTAGAGGAACTGTAAATGATATTTAGGGGAAATTAATAGACCCAAAGAACAGATAATAAATAGCCTGGGATGATGTTTCCAAGGTGTAGTGTCAACTCTAGATTTCTTTTCTTCAGGTTAATTCTCCCTGTTGGATGAGGCTTCAGGGAAGCGCATCCCAGACATCTGCATTCCCTTGAGAGGAACTATTCAGTCAGCCCTCCCTTGCATTTGCTGCTCCCAGGCACCCTGGGTTTGGATACAACATGGCACATTGTGAGGTATCATTTTCAGAGCCCCAATACAACATTGCTCTGGATATCCTGGGTAATATCCTAGACAATAATGTGTATGAGGCAAAATGTCATTATTATCTTATGAGGTAAAATAATAAGAAATGAAGAGACAAAAGCACTAATTATTTGCAGATTAATTTTACAATACATATATATTTTATATATGTGCTGCATATATAAAATTGGGTAAGTGATTTAAATTTTAAAAATCAGCAAAGTAACTAGATATAAGGTTAGAATTTTTAAAACTCAGTAGTTTCTACGTAACAGAAAACGTAATAGGAAAGAAGATTCCACTCAAAATTGTATTTTTAAAAAGGTATAAGCTATTAATAATAAATCTCAAAAGTTTTCTGAAAGACCTTTATGGGAAAAACATCGACACTATTGAAGGACATAAAAAGAAGCTCTAAATAAATGGCAGAATGGATCACATTCAGGACTGGAGAGAGTCAGTATCATAAAGAGGTCGGTTCGATCATGAGATTTTCTATAAATTAAATGAAATTACAATCCAAATCCCAACAATGGTCTTTGTGGTACTTAACCTAAGAGTAAAATACTTATGGAAGAGCAGAAAAACAAAAACATAAAAGACACTTTTGAAGAACAAAGTAGAGGATTTGCCTGTGCGATATTGACAATAAGATGTGTCACATAGGTGAGAAGATGAACAAGAAATGGAAATAAATTCCTGAAAGCAGGATTAAATATGCAGATACTCCAAGGGGAATTGAAAAACATTACGGGGAAATGTACTATGCCATATAAGAGGCTAGAATAATTGGTCACACATATGCAAAATGATTTACATGGAAATAACATAAAATATTGATAAATTTAACTACCCTGCTTCTAACATGTTTTGCATAACAAAAGATACAACATATAAATATAAAATCACAGACTGTGAGATGTGATATAAAACTAAAAAGGATTAGTAACCAAAACATATATATCATGATTTTATATATAACCCCAACAAATCACTAAGAAAAAGGCAAATAATTTAATAGAAAAAGAGATACAGGCAGATTTCGGACTCAGAAAAATTGTAGCCCAAAGTATGGCACTTTGGCAAGCTGAGTACGTGAAAGAAAATTGGAAATGTCTCAGAACCAGGCTCTCTTAATTTCCTCTGCCCTTCCATCTTCCACCCCTACTTCTCCCCCAGAGTGAACCCTAGACCCCAGACTTCCTCTTTGCTAAGGTAGGTCATAGAAAATAGAACCAATTTTCCTTCCCCAAAGCAAGACATAAAAATCTAGACATTTACTCTGTCCTTTTTCCCTCCACAGGGGTCCTGCCCCATCCCCAGGAGGAAGGGATGCTACACAAAGAGGCCAAGAAGAACCTGAACAGACAGGCCTTATTGAGTCTTCTGCTCAGTTTATCACCATTACATCATACCCTTTTGTCCCATCACATTTCTCTACAGCTGTCCAGGTCCTCACTGAACTTCAGTATAGCAATAGACAGTTTTCCCTAGATCTTTGGATCTTCATTCCTAAAAGTTTTCATGTCATGTCAAACTTTGATTGAATAACTTTATTATGCTTTTTTTTGTTAACCTGTCTTTTGTTATGAGTGTCAGCTGTCACCTGTATGACAAGTGAGGAAAGGTATACCTTTCTGCTCCTACACAAGCAATTCAAAACAGAAAATAACCTGAAAAAAATTGACATGTGAATAGGTACCTTCACTGATTATCAGGGAAATGAAAATTAATATAAAGAAATGAGATACCAGTTCATGCACATCAGATTGGCAGCATTGAAAATTCACAACACCAAATAGCTTGTTGATGCCGAGGAACTGGTAGGAGGGCAAATTCACAGAAACACCTCGATAACATCTAATAAAGTGGAAGACGTTAAAACTCCACAGTTCACCAGTCTGCCTCTAGCTATATTACCTAGAGAAATATTCACACGTGTGCAGGAGGAAGAAGTTCAAAAGTGTTCACTGTAGCCACCTTTTTAATAGCCGAGATTGGAAAATCAAAATTAAATACCCAGCAAAGGAAAATCCACCAATTATATATGACATATTAATATAATGGAATATTATGCAGCAATAAAAGGGAGTACACTAAAAAAAGGGAAAGAAAGGTGTAGGGTAGGGTCTCAAGAAAATCAAAGGGAGATCAGTAGAGTAGAGGAAAGGGACCCAGTGAGGGAGGAGGGAGAGAAAGGGGAAACACTGGGGTATGATATTGGCCAAATTATATTGTTATATTGTGTGTATGTGCAAATATGTAACAATAATTGCCACCACTATGTGCAACTATAATGCACCAATAAAAATATGGAAAGTGAGTGACCTAGAACTATACATATTAATATGGATATATTTCAAAAATGATGTTAATTTTTAAAAAGTATATTCACAAATTTATGCATATAGCATGATACTATAAACACAGATACACACACATAAACTTTAAAGAACATTCAAAATAATACTATACATGTTTTATAATCTATGTACATGTTAAATAAAAAAGCTTAACATCATGCACTGAAGTGATAAACATCAACTTTTTTGGGAGGGTGGATATCAGAGCTTGAACCCAGGAATGCTTTACCACTGAGCCTCAGTCCCAGCCCTTTTTATTTTTTCATTTTGAGACAAGGTCTTGGTAAATTGCTTAGGGCCTCGCTAAGCATCTGAAGCTGGCCTCAAACTTGCAATCCTTCTGCCTCAGCCCTCTGAGCCACTGGAATTACAGGCATACACACTGCACCTGGCTTAAACATCAACTTCTTAATAGTCAAGGCTAAGAAAAATGGAATCAGGAATAGGTACCATAAAGCATTTAACTCTATCAGTCATATTTGAATTCTATCAATTAAAAATTTACACGAAGCAAATAATAAAACTTTTGAAAAAAAATCACTAAAACAAAAGTGGAATTTTTGTTGGCACATACCTATAATCCCAGCAGCTAGGGAGGCTGAGGCAAGAGGATCGTGAGTTCAAAGCCAACCTTAGCAACTTAGCGAGGCCTAAGCAACTCAGCAAGACCCTGTCTCTAAATAAAATATTTTAAAAGGCTGGGGATGTGGCTCAGTGGTTAAGTGCCTGCGCCTACATTCAATCCCAGGTACCTCCCTGCCCCCCCAAAATATCTTTACTTTTATACAAAAATTCATACATAAAGAGGTAAAAGTTATTCCTTATAATGCTCCAATCTCACCACAACAAACACTGCCAGTTTGGTGTTTATCTTTCATGACTATTTCTTTTTTCAGTTCCTGGTACAAAAGAAAAAAGGTGGACTGAATACCAAGAGGCATTTGCACAGGTCCATAAGAGGGATTATTCTAGATGGTCCAAAATATCTGTGAAATTTAAGTTCCAAATCTTGTAAGTAATGAATTTGCATTTTCAGAATTTTTCAGCTTGATTTTCATCCCTTTTAAAAAATATATCTTTGGTTTACCTGGATTCCCTGGCTGCCACTGAACAGATTGACAAAAGAATTACTTCGTTCTAAAAGTTACAGTATTCTGAGCAATAGTTGTCCTGTCTTACCCATTCCCCATTGCAAAAAAATTAAAAAAGTAAAACCTTTGAAGTTGTTTCAGTCTGTTCAGCCTACATTATGCAAGGATGCAATTAGAAACCTGGTTACTGATTTCAGATTATACCTCTGCTACTCCCAGAAGCTCTTCTCCCATAAAAAGCATCTCAGACATTCTCCACATAGTCATTCAGATAGAAGCACAGGCCACATTTAGACACCATGCAAACACATTTAGAAAATTATATGAGAGAAATCATGCCATTTTACAAAGCCAACACAGTACAACCCCTGGAAACCTTAAAGAAGAACCACACTTAAGATTTTTGTTGCTAACAACCCGTCTCTAAATTCTGCTGCCTAATAACAAACTTTCAGATTATCCACTAAAAGCATAATTACAATAACATCAATAATAACCCAGCTCATCTATCAGTATTTGCACAGTGAATAACAATGTAGTCACCTTGCAACTAAGTCCACAACACAATCTGTAAATATTTAACCAAAAACTGACAATAAGAAGTCAAAACTGCAATAAATGAGGATCCAAAATATTCAAAAGCATTTTATTAATATTATCAAGTCCTCAAGATTGAATAGCAAGACAAGCTAAATAATAATGAGATCCTAGATTGGAGTCAGTCATCAATATTGAGATTAGATTCCTGTGGTTCAGCTCTCCTGGTTCTGGAAGGTAAGAAGATAGATCAAAGAAAATTTTCTATGTAGCTCAGGAGCAGTGGGCTGGCACTCTGGCAGGAAATTAAATACATTCCCACACAGTATCCATGAGTATAGTTTGTGAAATGCAAAGAAATGTGGCAAAAGGCTACATGATAATAAGATGTTGAGAAAACATTGTCAAGTAATCCATGAGAGTAAAAGGTAAGCTAATAACAGGTTGTTCAAATATCAAATATAGCTACCAGGGAAAAAATAGACTACACACATTTGGTATTTTAGCCACACACCATTAATAACACAGTCTTTTTAAATTTAAAAGTGGATTATAATACATAAATATTTGTGTACCACATGAACACACTACACACCTAGTTTTAGGTGCAATGGGAAACTTCCAGATTTCTTTAGTTTGCTAGAGTAGGGTAAACCAAGTTGTAGCCCTAGGAGCAAAGGCCACCAAGAAAACAACAAACAAATAAACAAACAAAAAAAACCCTGAAAGATTCCTCAAAAGCAGTCTATCCAACTTATTAATGTCTTCTTTTAATATGCAATTTTCCTGTGAAGGGTCAAACACACAAATATTTAATACTTTTATTTAGAAGCTCTCCTTCTTAATGAAATAGAAGTTTTGCCCTGAAGAAATGAGAATGTAAAGAAGAAGGAAGATAGGGACTTTAGGTTAAAGAGACAAGAGAGCATATTTCCAAGGAAACCAAATATCACAGAGTACACAGCATTGCAAACACTGAACCAGACCGTCTTCTGATTCAGGAAATACAGGGGCAGTAAGTCAGAGCCTTTGGGAGATGGGCTGATCATCCACTGATGACCCATGTCACTGTTGGCATTTGGAGCAGTCAGAAGAAACCATAAGAATTGAAAACTAGGAAAACTGCAAGGTAACTTCAAATTTTTGCAGTCACGTTGAGTTTCTGAAAGTCATTAAAAAGCACCTCCTCAAAATAGCCTCCTTCTCCCTCATTCTACTTCCTTCTCCAATCTGCATTCTTTTTTCCTTCCCCTCAAATGCATCACAATACTTCCCTACTTAAGAGTCTTTGTACTTCGTATTCCCTTTGCCTACAATAATCTCCATCTAAGTTGTCAAATGTCTGGCTCCTTGCATTCAGAGTTCAGCAGCAGTATCGGTGAGCCCTTCTCTGATCACTGCTTCTAAAAGCACTCATGACATTATCCTCCATACATCAATCTTTTGTTTTCTTTGTATCAAATGTCGCTTTATGAAAGTATCTTATTCATAATTTTTATTTATTCACTTGCTATCATTTTCCAGTAGGAAGTAAGCTGCTGAAAAGTAGGAACTGAGTCTGCCTCTTCTACAAGGGTGTCCAGGACCATGCCTGGAATATCAGAAGCTCTAAGCATGTATGTAAAAAATGAACAAATTCTTGCTTTGATTTCTGTGCTTTGGCAGTCTTGTTAAGGAAGTCTGATCCTAAACCAACAAGATGAAGGTTTGGGCCTACTTTGTCTTTTATTTGGTGTAGGGTCTCTGGTCTAATTCCTAAGTTCTTGATCCATTCTGAGTTGAGTTTTGTGCAGGGTGAGAGATAGAGGTTTAATTTCATTTTACTACACATGGATTTCCAGTTTTCCCAGCGCCATTTGTTGAACAGGCTATCTTTTCTCCATTGCATGTTATTGGTTCCTTTGTCTAGTATGAGGTAACTGTATTTTTTGTGGGTTTGTCTCTGTGTCTTCTATTCTGTACCATTGGTCTGCCTGTCTATTTTGGTGCCAGTACCATGCTGTTTTTATTACTATAGCTCTGTAGTACAGTTTAAGGTCTGGTATTGTGATACCTCCTGCTTCACTCTTTCTGCTCAGGATTGTTTTAGCTATTCAAGGTCTCTTATTCATCCAGATGAAGTTCATGATTGCCTTCTCTATTTCTATGAAGAATGTCATTGGAATTTTAATTGGAATTGCACTGAATCTGCACAGGGCCTTTGGTAAAATGGCCGTTTTGACAATATTAATTCTGCCTATCCAAGAACATGGGAGGTCTTTCCATTTTCTAAGGTTTTCTTCAACATACAATGGAGAAAAGATAGCCTGGTCAACAAATGGTGCTGGGAAAACTGGAAATCCATATGTAGTAAAATGAAATTAAACCTCTATCTATCTCTCACCCTGCACAAAATTCAACTCAGAATGAATCAAGGACTTAGGAATTAGACCAGAGACCCTGCACCAAATAGAAGACAAAGTAGGCCTGAATCTTTATCATGTTAGCTTAGGATCAGACTTTCTTAACAAGACTCCCAAAGCACAAGAAAACAAAGCAAGAATCAATAAATGGGATGGACTCAAACTAAAAAGCTTTTTCTCAGCAAAGGATACAATAATGTGAAAAGAAAGCCTACAGAGTGGGAGAAAATCTTTTCCACATGCACTTCAGATAGAGCACTAATCTCCAGAATTTATAAAGAACTTACAAAACATTACACCAAAAATGCAAAGAAACCAATCAAAAAATGGGCCAAGGATCTGGACAGACACTTTACAGAAGAAGAATTAATAAATTAATGAATGGAAGGCCCAACTTTACTCTGTCATTTTGCAAACATCATTTTAGAAAGAACACTGTTCAATGTCAAAATAGATGAGAGGAAACTGCTTCACGGTGCCGTACAGGATTCTTCACTTCTCTTCTATCCAGAAGGTCCAGTCAGTAAGGATTTTGACAGAGGAAAAGAACAGTAACAGTAGTAAATAATAAAAGTCATAGTAGTCAGGGTCCAGTGAAAACATCAGGAACCATCATAGGTATGCAAGGAGATAGGCGTTTAATGCTGGCAATTAGTTGCTTAAAACTTGTCAAAAGAATTGGAGGAGCCCATTCAAAACTGGTCTTCCAGGAATGGCAGTCACGACATTGCAGGCTAGACACAGTAAAGAAGCTATTATTTTCAACAAATTCTGGAGAAAGTGGAATCAGGAGACTGACATTGGAATCTGTGAGTTCAAAGACACACTCAAGTGTAACCCAGTGATCAGGAAGCTACCAGAGCTGCAGCTACAGCTAACTGGTAGTTGCCTGCTGGCTGGGGGAATTCAGTCACCTCTAATCCAGGTGCCTCTGAACACCCACAGGTTTAGAAATCAAGCATTGCATCTATTTTCTATTACCAAAATAATGATGCAAAAATAAACAAACAAAACATCACTGGCATACTATAATAATCATTTTACTTTGCTCACTCTATCAGTCAGATGGGTGGTCAGCTCTTCATGGGTGCTGGGCAGTCAGCTCTCAGACTGGCTGGGGACTAGATGATCCATGATGTCTATGATGACTCTTCTATTTCATGTGACCAGTGCAAGCAGGGTTCCAAGAGCAAGGGCAGACAAGGGCAAGATTTTTTGAGGTCTAGGCTTGAAACTGGCACCCCATCCTTGCATACCATTCTACTAACTGAAACAAGACACATGGGTCAGGATCAAAGAGTGGAAAACAGATTCCATCCCTTCATGTAAAGAACTGTAAAGTCACATTGGAAAAGAAGGATGCAGCCATCAATGCAATCAGTTCATGATAAGCTCTGAAATTCTGCTGCAGTAAAGAGCTTAGCTCTTTATAACCCCATCTGCCAGGAGAAAATGACCAAACAAGAAGATGGTTTCTTAGTTCCTTCTACATAATTCCTATCTTCCGACCTTGCATGATTGTATCCAGTTCACACAAACCTAATTTGTGTCCAGAATCATAAGTGCAAGAAAGTTTAGAAAATGCAGTCTTTATCTTTCAATTCTCTGCAGCAGTGGAAGACTTGCTAGAAGAAGATGAGTGAGAAAGACCCTGTGAGAAAATGGACCATACACAAAATAGTAGCCAACATTCAATTAAATGCTTACTAGGTGCTGGGCAATCCAGTGCCTAACTTACATACCTGGGTTCTCTACATCTCTACTCATCTTCCTGAGACTCATCTTTACTTCCTGGAAGAACTACATATTTGCCTTCATTTCTGAATATTTCTGGCCTCCGTCACTGTCCCAAAAAGTCAGCACCAATCTTAAAAATATTTGAAACAGCACTGAAGTTCAGACCTGCAAGATTTGCAGCCGTTCTCTTTCCACTGTGTGCAGTTTTGAAATGCATCCAAGAGCATCCCTTCCGGCCTTCAGAGTAATTTACCTTCCTATGTATGCAGGGAGGATGAAAATTAGTCTGATTATATCTGATCTGTCACGCCATCCGCTTGTTGACCAAATCAGCACACTGCCTGAAATTCCAGCGGCAACTGAAAATGTGCATCTAACATGAATTATCTTGAGCAAAGAGACTTCTTGGTAACATGCCTGGAATTGTTGGTGCCATGATATTTGCCTTTTTTGTTGAAAGCAGATGTTCACCACCGCACTCTTCACAGTGAGCTGACAAGCCAGCTTGCCTGACAGTATTTTATGGTATAATCTTTGTGGTTTCATTCTCTTGGCATATTCGTCCTGATTCTATAACAAATAACTTCTCTCATCTTCTCCGTTGTATTTCACTGTCTCTTCCTCAAAATGCATTTCTCTTTTTTATTCCCAAGTATGATATAGTCTCTTCCTACATCCTTTTCCTTAAAGTCACATAAACAGATTCCTTGTAGTAATTACTCTAAGCTTAATTTACACTCATAAAAACAATCTGTTTTCCTAGTCTTTCGACCTTGAATTTTTGGGGATGCTGGGTATAAAAACCCAGGGTCTCACATGTGCCAGGAAGGCAGTATTCTACCACTGAGCTGCAGCCCCAGCTCTACCCTGATTTTAGAGAGTTATTTGCATGGAACAATGTAAGATTCTTCAATGTTTTCTATGATTTGTATTTGAATATTTAAAAATAAACTGCCTAATTCACTTGGAGGCTCACTATGTCTAGTTTCTAAACTAATTTTTTGGCAACTCTAGATTTATATTAACTGGATACAAGTACTTAAGTGTCTTCTTTTATCAAGAATTCACAAATTAATAGTTGCTTGGAACTGGATTTTAGAAATTATTTTCAGATTATGGTCTTAGAAATACAAAGAATTCTACACGAAGTTATCTCAGGGAACGTCAAGGAAGGAAAGAACTTACAAGGCCAAGTTCAGACCCTCCACCACCTTCCAGCACTCTTTTTTCTCTTAACCACTTCGAATAGGTCAGCTCTGTTATTATTGGACTTCTCCCTATAGCATTATTATGGTTTGGATGTGAGCTGTCCCCCAAAAGTTCATGTGTGAGACAATCCAAGAAGGAATAGAGTTAAAAAGATTTGAGTTATGAGAGCCTTAACCCAATTGGTGAATTAATCCCCTGATATGGATTAATTGAGTGATAACTGAAGGCAGGTAGGGTGTGGCTGGAGGGGGTGGGTCATTGGAGGTGTGCCTTTTGGGCATATATTTTGTATCTAGTGAGTGGAGTCTCTCTCTCTCTCTCTCTCTCTCTCTCTGCTTCTTTTTTTTAAAGTAGATTTTTTTAAATAGTAGCCTTATTTTATTTAGTTTTGTATGTGATGCTGGGAATCGAACCCAGTGCCTCAGGGGTGCTAGGCAAGTGCTCCACCACTGAGCCACAGTCCCAGCCCTCTCTGCTTCTTCATAAATCACATGAGTCGCTTCCCTCCACCACACTCTTCTGCCATGATATTCAGCCTCACAGTGAGCCCCAAGGAATGGAGGCTGCTGTCTATGGATTGAAACTTCTGAAACCATTAGCCCCCAAATAAACTTTTCCTCCTCTAAAATTGTTCTTGTCAGGTCTTCTGATCACGGCAGCCAAAAAAAAAAAAAAAATGCTAAAACAAGCATCAGTACAAGTGGTTCAACTGCCATAAACAACAGCACAAAAAATTTGCATACTCTTGTTGGGATGCCCTCCACCTGGCTCTGAGAGCAGGAAGGCCCAAATGAATTAGAGGACTTAACCTAGGCATGGGTCTCCTCTTTCCTGCTCAAGTAATTTGTCTGCCCATCTCACTTTTGTTTTACCTCTTTATCTGTTTATAAAATGCTGCATAGTCTTTAAGAAATTTTTAGGAAATTCATAATTGTTACATTTAATTTTAATATTTCACTCATGTGCTTTCATTTTTAATTTCAATTTTTTGATATACATAAAGGCCTTCTTCATTTTTGCTATAAATAATAGCCTTCTGACATAACCAACAAGTTCTTTGTTATTTTGTCACTTCCCCAAGTACCTAAAGCTGCCAATATAAGCTGTGCTGAAAAGGCAAACATATGATCCTAATGCTGATCTCACCAAAGTGATAATGTACTTCTCCCTTTTTTTATACAGATCAAAGAACTGTAAAATATAGGACCAAGAAAAATGATATGCAAAAATAGCAGATTTTCATTCTACTTTTCAAAACAGTTTGCCATGCTTCTTGGCCATTCTATTATCCATATGCTCCTCAAGTTGGTTTATAAAACATCTTTGACAGTCCTGAAAAATGTTAAGTATTCAAAAAGTATTTATAGTATGCTCAGTACTTAAGAAAACCTTTTTGAACCTACTAAGGTAACACCAACAAAGGATTAGAAGACCTACTCTTATATAGGAAAGGATGGGGTTAGCTTATATAAATAAAATTAAAACTGCATTCTCCTTTACAATTTAATGCAAAATTATTTGCAATTTGGAGCAGAGATGACTCCCAAGTTCCCCAAGGATGTGATTAGGATCTTGGATCATTTTAATCCGTCTCCATTGTGACTTCAAATAAACTATTCTGTTCATTTTATTTAGGAACAATATTAACTAGCCTCATAAAACTTCTATGAACAAAAACTACTATAAATGATAGTAGAAACCTTTATAAAATTAGATGCAAGAAAGTTCTATTTAACTATGAAGATTGGATCATGGCTACAATGATGACAGTAAGTTTATTGGTGATTATAACCAAAAAAAAAACATACTTCATCTGCACTTGAAGAATGAATTTTCCAAAATAAGCAAGATGTATATGTATATGTGCATATATGTCTCTACACACTTGCATACACACAAACTTTTGAAACAGACCAAGTTTCAAACTTGGTTCCATCACTTATCAACTCTAAGACTCAATCAAGTTATTGAACCTCTCTCTCTGGCTCACTTTTTAAAATAAAGTTTTAAAATGCACTCAGTTGTTATAAGGGTTAAATAAAATCACAGAGAATTTTATATAATGTATTGGGCTCAGAGTAAACATACTACCTTCCTACGCATATCAAAAAAAGGTAATGATATATGTTAAAAATGTTTCCCATCTTATGGAAGAGCTTGTTTTATAATTAGAGTGAGTTTAGCCAGAGACATGGTGCTATTTTGATACAAATCAGAACTTTAATATAATTGTTTCTTCAGTGTGTGTTTTTGCTTAGTATAAACTCATTAAAATAGATGGAGTGAAAACCAAGAGTAGCTATTTACCTGTAACTTGATCTGCCCCACGAAGTCTATGTTTGAACAAAGAGCAATTCTTAATAAAAAGTTGTAATATCATGAAAAACTGAATCTGATAGCAAAGGATTTCCTAAGGACCAAAGTTAAAGAGAGAATCACTATTGTTTATGATATTTTAAAACATTTTTATTATTATTTTAAAATTTCAAAGTCTTTTCACCACCTTTCCATGGATCTCATCTTTAAGTATGGTCTCTCTTGTTACTTCTTTCTTCCCTTGCTAGATTTTGCTGCTCTTGTTTCTGTGTGTTTACACTATTTTGACATTAAAAACCCACACTTTTAATGGCCATTAAATTATCACAAAGAAACTTTAGGGCTGAGTAGAAAGGATATATTTAACTGAGAATAATGAAATCATTCATTTGATTTGAACAAATATTTAAAGTTTAGAACTCTTCTCTCATTAAAATCCTACAGACAGACAGCTGTGGGAAGTGCAAGTTGAAGCAGGGTGAAGGGTCTGAAGTCTTATCTATCTGCTCCCACCTCATTCTTCTCCTTCACCATCAATATCACCATCAGGACCACCGAGGCTGCCCCGGAGAGGTCTGCAGAGCAGTGCTTTGAACCACAGAGCACTGTAGAAATGGTCGCTTTATAATCTCTCTGGAGAAAAAAAGATAATAACTTCTGCTATTAGTAATAATGAACATTCTGCATAAAAGATAACTTATTGCTGGGTTCACATAAAGTAAGATAAACCTCCAAGGAAACTAGATCACTCAGTGGTGGGCAAAAAGAAGGTGAATGATGATAACCCAAGGGCAGGTGCCAATTTCATCTCTGTGGCCAAGAAGCTGAGTTTGAGGATTATACAAGATAGGAAAGCCGAATCAAGACTGATCAAATCATGAAATGTAGCATGGCTCTAGGTATTATTTATCAGGAAAAGGGAAAAAGAAAGAAGCATACTCTTAACAGTTTGAAAATATATTTACTAGAAAAGTCAGAATGTATAATGCCCACTGAAACTCAGCAGAAGCAAATACAAATCCTCCCTGGACAAAAACAACTTCAGTATTAACTCCCGGGCTCCCTGAATTAAATCAACCAACATGAGTTTAAGATCAAAGATCAACAAACATAGGAAATCAACAGACATGGCAAATTTAGACCTTCAAATTCTTTAGGTATTGGATTATTAGGCAACAATAATTTTTAAAAATTGTTTTGAATCATAAGAATGAGCAAGACCAAAATTTCCAATAATATTGGAAAAGGGGTCCAGGAGGAGTTTTAAACAAGAAAAATAAAAAGTGAAAAGCCCAATGGATTGAAAAGAAGACAAACATAGATAAATTGAAATCAGGAGACTGAGGAATGAAAAAGCTATGAATGAATGATAATACAAAATAGTCACAGAACTGGAAGATCCGAAAGGGGGTTAAGGAAGGATAGAATGAGGTCTACACGCATCTAACTGAATTAAACTGAATGAAGAGAGAAGGAAAGGGAACAGTTCTTTAGATAATTGCAGAGAAATCTCTGATTCACAAGAAATTCTATTTGCTTACCCAATAAATTAAAAAGACATTAATAGCTACAGACTGTGGAGCATCAATAATAAAAAAGAAATATGAGTTTAAAAGCAGTTAAGAAAGGGCTGAAGATGTAGTTCAGGGGCAAGCAAGACACCATAGGTTCCACTCCCAGTATCCAAAAAACAAACAAAAAGAAACAAAAAAGTAATAAAATACTGGTTACCAACATAGGAATGGTAATAAGATCTACAACTAACTTTTATTCATGGAAAACTATGAAAGCCAGAATTCTGTGTCTTCAGATCATCAGTATGCAAAGTGAAAAAAATTTCAATCTGAAACTATGAACTTATTCCCCAAATTACTTTTTAATAACAAAGTAGTTTTTCATGGTCTATAAATCAAGAATTAAAAACAACACTATTTGAAAATAAGCAAAATATAGGAACAGGAAATTCACATAAGAGAATAGCCAAATAATCAATTAAAAAATGAAAAGATGTTCAACAATTCTTAGTTATCAGGAGAATGTGAATTAGAAGACACGCAGGAATTTCATTACATCCCTATCAGAATGGCCAAAATTAAGAAGATAGACAATTTCAAGTATTGGCAAGAATGATAAGACAATTTAAGTTCGTATTTATTGCTGCCGTGATTGTAAATTAGTATGACTTTAGAACACTGGTAGCATCAGTAGAACTAAATAGGTATATGGGTCTTCTATGAACCAGTAACTTCATTCCTAAGTAAATTCCCAAAAGAATTGAAGGCTTATGTCCTCTAAAAGATATATACAAGAAGATTCTTATTCATAATAACCCAAAACTGCAACAATCCCAAATACATAAGCAACAGAATGAATAAATTATGGAGTATTGATTTAAGGTAATTCTGCACAGCAATGAAAAAAAGAATGAACTACGGCTGCATGCCACAACAGGAATGAACCTTCCAGAAGTGATATTGAAAGAAAAAGGCGACTAGGTAGACTACCCCTTATCCTCAGGTGTAAATCCCAAGACATTCCTCAGATGCCTGAAAACCATGAGGAGTACCGAACCCTAGATATGCATACTGTGCTTTCCTGTGCATACACACCTATGATAAAGCCTAATTAATAAATGAGGTGAGGTAAGAGATCAACAACCATAATAATAAAATAGAACAATCACAATACACTAAAATAATAGTTGCATGAATGTGATCTCTTTCTCTCAAAATCTTAATATACTGTACGGTACTTTCAAACCTGCATTCACCCAGGGTAACTGAAACCACAGAAAGTGAAGCTGTGACTAAGGGATCACTGTCACACCCACAGAAGGACAGGATGGTAAGAATCCAGGAGTGTGCAGCTGATAAACACATACATGGAGATAGGGACCAAAACAGTACTTTTGGAGGATATTGACTGGGAAAAGGAAGGGAAGACCTGATAAGGTGCAGGACATTTTTGTATCTTAATCTGGATGGATGTTAATGAACAAGGGTGTGTGTGTGTGTGCGTGTATGTGTGTGTATTTATACACACACACACACATTCATTTAGCTGAATATTTAAGATTTTTATACCTTACTGTATTTGAGTTTTATATGAAAAAGAGGGATATTTTAAGTAACAGATGAAATGAAAATAGTTTTAGATTTTACAAAGGAGAAACTTTTGCCACAGGTTTATGTGAAAAGAAATTTAAAAAGAGATCACTCAAGAAAATGACCCCAAGGGATAAAATAAAAGATAAAACTGAAAGCAAAAGACTGGTAAGTACATAAATAAATATAAACTTTGTCTCTATAAAATAATGTTACAAGTTAATGGTTTTTCTAAAAAAAGACAGAATTTTGACTCAGTTACACAAAAATTGTAATGGAATAATCTGAGTTCAATTGTTCTCAAATCGTAGAATTGTCTTGAAAAAGGATTAACTTATTATGCATAGCAGTATTTCAGAGGTGATTACTAAAATAGTACAAATAGCTTAATTTTCAATTTAATGTGGTTTTAACAAGCAAGGAATATAGAAGATGTAGGAAATTTAGAAAACCTACTGAAGATTAGAAACACTTCAAACATATCCATAATAATAATGAATGCAAATAAATTTAACATGGCAGTTTAAAAGTCCAAGATTTCTAGAAAACATACCAAACATTTAATGACATGTAAAATTCATAAATACTTGAAGAAAAATATATACCATTTAAATTCTAAATTAAAGAACACTTAATTAAGTACCATAAAAGTAGTCATCGAAAGATTTTATTAGGATAGAAAAATTTATCATATAATATAGAAGTTTATGTGTATGTATATATATCACATATATTTATGTATGTATGACATATGTCCATCTTATGGCTGGTACATTATCATTCTGGCTTTCACTTTTGAATGCTAAAAGCAACCAAATGTAGCAACTAAAATACTTCAAAGCATTCTAAAGTATTTTCAGGAATTAGCCTCCTCTGTTTAAGAATCAATTTGATTCTACCTAAAAATATATTTTTAAAAACATGGAATGAGAAATCAAACTGAACCATATTTGAGCGCTCAGCTTCCAAGTTATGGAGTGAAAAAAGGTCTTTTTCAGGGAAGAAGTGAGGGAGGTGATTTCCACAGCTTGCAGACCTGACCTGGGATAAAACTGGGAGGTAGGTAAAGTGGGCCAGGGGATGGTGGGGCAATGAGGACACTTACTTTCATTCCTGAGCCTCTGAAGGCAGCCTGCCCAGAAGAAAGGCTAAGAAACAGTTCTGAGTGCACTGAATCTCCCATCACAAGATTCCCTAGATAATAACTAAGAAAATTTCCAAAACCATTGAGGAAAGACTGGTAAAGTTTTAAAAGAACTCAGTTTCTCTACTTTTTATTGAACCATCAAGGAAGGGATTTACTGAGAAAAAACAAAAAAAAAGTTCTACTTTATGGTCCATCAGGACAGAAAGAATTTTAGGACGAAAGAATAAAGCATCAACTTCAAGAGTGGAATCATCTTGTATCTCTGGGGCCTGAGAAAAATGTAAAGGGCACATAAGATTATAGGGCAGCCTGTCCCAAACAGTGGACATAAGGGCATTCCTCAGCACACCCACAATTACACTTCGTTCATGCAAACTCAGTTCTTATAGTCTGTAACTCACATAGGATGAGTATATGTTCACTAAATAATATCAGAGGAAACATGGCTAATTGCTGAAAAGTACTTATCTATACAAATTAAATGTACATAGTAAATGTAAAATAACTGAAGATCAAAAAGATTGATGTAAGCTAACAGCATCTGTATTCAGCCATACTGTTTTTTAAGCTACTGCTAATCAGCCATGGTTTGAACAGTGAAGGCTCATCACTCTTCTGTGTTACGTAACTGGATTTTTCAGAGAGCCATTCATCTGCATTAAGCCATGTTCATTCATTCATTTATTCAATAAATACTAGTTCTCTACAACTTACCAGGCACTGAAGAAATAGTTAGGAACCTCTGCCCTCAAAGGGAATACAGTTCATTAGGGAAGACAGAAAAGTAAACCACTGTATATCAAACTATAGTTTGAG
The DNA here is from genome assembly GCA_020662805.1 of Glaucomys volans. NCBI lineage: Eukaryota > Metazoa > Chordata > Mammalia > Rodentia > Sciuridae > Glaucomys > Glaucomys volans. The sequence continues at coordinate 262,905 of JAJEJO010000537.1, read as the reverse complement.
TTTGGTGTTTTCATAGGGAACACAGAGGTTGGGAGAGCAGGTATATGAGCAAGAGGGAAGTTCAAAAGATGACACTAGTCTGAATTTTGAGAGGCCTACAGTGGTTAGCTAGGGAAGAAATTTTACGAACGTGGAATAGCACATGCAAAGGACCAGATATACAAAAGAACATAGTCTAAATAGTTGAATATGGCTGTGGTCTACCTAGATTGGCATAGGTGTGAAGCAAGAGCTAGTGCTAGTCCTTGACCTCAGCAAGAGCTTTGCATAATAAACTCAGATCACCTACCTAGATCCCTTTCCTGGAAGGCACAGGGATCCATTGAAGTTTAGATCAGAAGCTGACATGCTCTGATTTTCATTTTGAACAGTCTTCCTTATGGTGGAGTGGAGGGTGGCATGATTCAGGACAAGTGTTTAACTGAGAGGGAACCTTGCTAATGAACTGGGCAAGGGTCAGTAAGACAGGAAGCAGACAGAGACAGATCTTCGGAGAAGAAGAAGAACAGGAATGTCAGGGAGGAACTCAGTGACTGAGAGGTTGAAGGTAGAAGATAGGCAGGAGTTCCAGATTACTTGCAAGGTTCTAGCTTCTGAGTGAGGTTCTGAGTGTTGGAGCACTTGGGAAATCTGAGTAGACCAGGAAAGAAGTGAGTTCAGCTGGGGAGATATTGACTCAGGAATATGTGGGACACCCCAGTAAGAAAGCATTTCGCAGGCAATTAAACTATGGTATCTACGCTTAAGAATGAGGTGTGACTTATTTTTTAAAAACATGTAAATAAATAGCAGAAAGATCAGCACAGCAGAGGAAAGGGAATAGAAGAATGGAGGAGAAAGAGGGAAAGGGTAAGTAATGGGGAATGAATTGGAACAAATCATATTTGGCCAGCCATAACTCTTTGTCAACGTTTGGAGAGACCCCAGCTAGAAGGACTCAAGGTGCAGAGGGTCCTCAGTCTTATTTCTGTATAGAAGTCACAAATTCACAAGCATACACTCATGTGCAAAGAAAACATGACTTCTTTATTTTCATACATCACTCTAACCTTCCACTGGGCACTGTCATTTCCTTTCCACCTAAATGGTGTCTTTTGGTAAGTCAGTCTCTTTGAAATCCATGCCCTATTCCTGCCCAGGGACAAACTTTACTAATGAGACTATTGAGGGGTTAATGTGTGCAAGGTACCTTTTCAAGCATTTCACGAAAATTATCTTACACTGTCATAACAACCCTATTTCTATTTTAGACATGAGGAAAATGCATAATTTGGCAGAGGTTAAGTTGCTAATAAGTGCTGGAGCAAGGATTCAAACTTGGACAGCCCATGCTCTTAGACATAATGCGTGGCTAACACCCAGATGTTGTCTGGGTACATCCCCTGATGGTTAGATCTGCTATCTAGACTGAATACTGACATACAAGACCCTTCTTGCCATCTAGCGTCAAACCAATATACACTGTGGTTCCATAGTTCCCACCATGGCTTTTGGAAATCAAAATCCCCATTCACTGTGGCCCATTTGTCCTCTGCCTAAGCTTTTACAACATGACTTTGTCCTTCCCCACAGCATTAAAAAAAAAAAAAAATTAACAATTCTGGGTGGAAAGCCCCGCATGCCTGAACAAGCATGAGAACAAGGAATTTGGCCATTACCAAATCTTCCTTCATCACTATGGCACAATCTCTTCTATAACATTCAGAATGTGACCACTGGCTGTACCCTCCTCCTAAACACCTAACATTATTACCCTAAGTCTTCCTTTCATGTTGCTATTCCAGACCCCAGGTTAAAAACAAGAAATATTTCTCATTTTTCTGCATCTTCAAACTCTGAGTTCCTACTACACTTTGCATAATCAATCAAATTTTTATATTAATGGTTACTAAACAAATTTAGAAAACATGTTTCCTTCCCACCATAGCCTGTCTTTCAAGATTATTGCCTTGCCGCCTGCTCAAGAAATTCAGCTTTGTGAATAAAGCTGATCAATCACATATCTTTGTACCAGGCTCAATTGTCTTCTCATTCCCTGGGGAAACAGAACTCACAGCTCAGCTGGAGGTGGGAGACCAGAAGGGAGCATGATATTAAAGGAGAAAATAAAGTGCATTAACTTAATATCTTCAAAATATTACCAAAAGATATGTGCCTAAAAACTTTCCTTAGGACTATACACAAATATAAGTAATTTCTCCTTGTTCTTCTAAGAAGCTGTTCTTCCTTTTTGCCAGGGAATTCTATTCTGTATTTCATCACACATTTTTCTTCTATAACTTTATTATAGACCTTTTTAATTTCGCAACCACAGTGGGAGAGACTCAAGCTCGTCGACATTTTTCATCTTGAGAAAAAAGATTATTGTAACAAGGTTCTTTTATTTAAGACCAGAGCTGAGTTGGTTGTCTACTTTCATGAGTCATACACAAATGAGAAATTTAATACTACATAAGCAAATATTTTCATTACATAAAGAAGACATATTTTCCTTGCAGGAGTTCAGCTTACAGATTTAGAGAGTAATAAAAGAGCTACTGATATTATTTACATCAGCAACACGGATATTCTTGCTTTAAAAGGTGGCATTCATAATTATTATAAGCCTGACTTCTCTATCTGCTTTAATGAATCACATAATACTTACATGATATATGTGCATCTGTGTGCAATAAGCCATTGGCCAACATATCTTATTGCTGGTACTTTTAATGTAAGTCAGAAAATCTTCTGCAAGCTCATACAAATTAAGGAGTGTAGCAATAAGACTCTAATAGATTAGCATGTAAGAAACACTAACAGACATTTCACACAGAAGAAAAACAACTTATGATATACAGGAAAGCAGCTCTTTCTTTCTGAAGAAAAGCAAACAAAAAGTCCAATGATATACACTATTAAGGGTCATTAAGTTAATAAAAACTTACAATGACAAACCCCCTTTGTGATAAAGTTGGTTGAAAGTAGCACACTTATATATTATTGATAAGATTTTAAATCAATATAACAGTTTCAGAAGGCAATTCAGAAATACACTTTGAGACTATGTGAATCCAAACACTTGGGCCAAATAACCTCAACCCTGGGAATTTATCTTAATGAAATTATTCAGAATTAATCTTGATACTAAGATAGCAATTTAGAGTTGGCAAACTTTTTCTCTAAAGGGCTGGATAATAAATATTTTAGACTTTCTGTCACACCTACTCAACTCTGTTATTGCAATGCAAAAACTACAATAGATGATACAAGCAATTGTGTGTGATGTGTTCCAGTGAAATTCTATTTACAAAAATACATGATTGGCAGGATTTAGTATGCAGGCCAAACCCAGTTTCACTGTACTATTTATTAATAGAAAAAAATTTAAAGCCCAACAATCAGAAAATAGTTTCATAACATATGATTATCAACTCAATTGCTTATTAGGTAGCATTAAGATGGCAATAAGGACAAAAACCACAGTACAATGGGGAACATTAAGTACAAAATAGGATTCAAGATCATATATACAGCAAGATTGCAAATATGTAAAATTCTATCAGTAAAACAAGGTTAAAAACGAATATACAATAAGTTAGTATCATGCAGGATGAAAAATTGTCATGAAGGATGAAAGTTTGAGCTTGTTATTTTCACCATTATTATTAAAAATTATCTAAGAGGCAATACAGACTTTAAACACTCATAAATGAATCACATTGCTGTCGTCACTGAGTATCTATCTTTGGCTGGAAAAAATACTTAGAAGGTCAGGCAAGTGCCTGGGGAACTTCTGAAGTTCTGCAGTGATCATGTGCAGTTTCCTAACCACTGGTGAATTCCTAACTTTATCCATCATCTTGCAATGCAGATTAGCTACATTGGCCACAGATAATCTAGTGGAAAACTTGCATGATTTAGACATGTCCATATGCACTACTCTCAAATCAACACAAAGGCCTATCAAGCTAATGGCAGATTAACATTGTCACCAAAGAGAATAATGTCCCATATATCTTAGACTAGTCTTTACTAGAAGTCTTTTAAAACCAAATCCAATACTTATCATTCATTGCACATGACTTGAAATCATGGTCATGAAATCTTCATATTACCATATACTACATACTATAGTAGTTCCCATCCTCCTTAGGAGATATGCTCCAAAATCCCAGTAGACACCTGAAACCACAATAATACTCAACCCTTTATATACCATTTTTCATATACTGTATATACACACCTATGATAAAGTCTAATTGATGAATTAGGCAAAGAGATTAGCAATAATAACTAATAATAAAATAGAAAAATAACAATGTGCTACTTCTGCAACAAACTGATAATTCAGATAGCTATGAAATGACTAACAGGTGAGTAGTACATACAGCACGGATACATTGGCCAAAAGGATGATTCATGCCCTGGGTAGGACAGAACAGGATTGCAAGAAATTTCATCATGCTATCAGAATGTGAGCAACTTAACACTTACCAAGTGTTTATTTCTAGAATGCTCCTTTTAATGTTTTCAGACCACAGTGTGTAACTGAAACTATGGAAAGAAAACTATAGAGTGGGATTACTGTACTCTATTTATGCCACCTCCTTTGCTCTACAGAATTCACTATAAGAGAATATTAGGAAATAGTGATATAATTCTTGATTTGTTATGACACAAATCATCCATAACCAATCTAGAGTTTGGCGGTTAAGAGTATGGATCTAGATCTAGACTGGGTTTAAATTCCAACACTTTCAACTACTAGATGTGTGAACCTAGGCAAATTTTATTACTTCAAAGTGTCTCAGTTTCCTCATCTGTAGAATGGAACTATAGCAAAACTTATCTCCTAGGGTTGTTCTCAGAATTAAAAATTACTGCATATAAATGCTCAAAACATAGCTTAGTACACTCAGTAATACTGGCTATTCAGTGAACATGAACACTCAATAATTATTGTTGTCTTGGACTATAGTTCACTGTTATTTTATTTCAAATCATGATTGTACATAGAATTTTATCTTGCTACTCTGTTTACAGTGTTTTCTCCTCAGGCAACACTTAAAAAATTAATTCAACTTCCTAAGCAGACAATGGTTCAATATTACATCTCACAAATCCTGTAGCATTTCAAGAAATACAATTGAAAAAACATCAGATTTACTCTAGTAATAATCTTAATTTCACTATTCTTCCACAAAACTGTTTACTATCTAAAAACAGTACAATCACTCCCCAGCCAGTTTCTAAGAAATGTTGCTAATAGGATAATAAAATCCATCTTGGTCTTCCAGAGGGAGCTACATGGGAGGCAGTAGGTCCTCCCAAGGTCATTTCTAGGAAGCAGGTAGAATTTTTGTCTTGAGATTTGTGCTGCCCAACAAAAACAAAGATCTAACAAAGCAACACAGTGAGTGTATTATAAGTCACAGTCACATTGCTATGAATTTCACCAGCTATTGAAATCCCTACATTTACTGTTCAAGTGTTACAGATGGAGCAAACTCTTAATGTATCAATCGTAGCCTGAAGACAACTGAGAAGAGTTCTGAAAGGTAAATTATGTGTATAAGTGGGTATCCGCATGCTTTATTTGATGCCATTTATCATAGCAAAAATATTTCTATTTTCTTGCTTGTCCCAACTCCAGTTCTTCACACTTGCTGATTGATATTCCCTGATACTATAAAACAAAAACATTTTTCATTTTCGCCCATCAGTCTTCTGCAGATCTCCCTGCTCTCCTGATGGCTTCTGCAAGACCTCATGATTCTCCTAACAGAGTTGATCAGATTAGTTTAGAAGTAGTTATAGTCTTCTTTGGAAAGTCAATAAAAATAACATATTTTTAGAATATATTTCCAACTATCGGAGGCAGATGTGGTAAGAAGTTTGGGAATATTTGTTAACCATAACAACTTATGAGTAATATAACAAGGTTGCTCACATATTAAAGTGCAGGACATTTGCCTAGAAAGCATATTTTACATTCCAGAGCCCTCTGCCCACGAAGATTCTGATTTAGCAAATCCAGAACAGGGATCAGGAATCTGCAATTTTTTTTCTAGACATTCCAGGTGTTGGTATAAAGTGAATTCCAGACCACACATTGACAAATACTGCGCTAGACAGTGCCAGCATTTCCACAACTCTATGTCACAGTGCTCATGCATGAATTTGTATAGTAGTCATGGACCTTTCAGACAGAATGATTTTAAAATTAGGTTTTAGAGAAGGCTTTTCTGCTTACTGTGTGATCAGACCCAGTCATGTCTCTTGGATTCTTTCGGACTCCATCGTCTTATTGTTCCTTGGTTGCTTCCGTAGCATCCATTATCAGAAAAAGTAACCTATTTCCCTGCAGTGCAGTTGGTATGGGATTGATCCAGCTTCCAGCTCCAGAGTGGAAGCCGGCTGCCTTAATCCAGTCAGCAAGTCTGATCCATTAATCACAGAGATGAATTCAAAAGTAAGAGTAGCACATGACTCAAGTCAGGCCAATCAGGGCCAGGAAAACTCACTTCTGAGATTTGGTTTGAAATATCGGAGAGGCAGAGTCTTTCCTAGGAGAGGTGCCAAGAAGCACGAGCTATTATGAGCTAATAGTCCCCCTTTTGGGGAGCTTTATCTAAGAATCTAGCCCATACTTAGAAGCAGTAATAAGAACAGAAAGAAATCTAGGCCCAGTCGTAGACTCTAAGGTCTGGAGAAAGTTTCATGACTTGGAACATTCAGTGTGTGAACTTCGAATTCCCATCGTTACTTTGGGAAATTTAAATCAGTTTTGTTACATGCAACTCAGAGCATTCTAACTGACACACCAATGAATTGAGAGTATTTTCTAGAGGCAAATTAAAAGATATCATATCTTCCATTAACTTGTAGACTGAGAAATTTCTTATTGGTGACTCTGGAAAAATTTTTTGGAATGGTTTTTAATTGGCATATAAAGCAGATGTGAAATGATGAATGATCTGCTATCATGAGTCAGGAATCATTAAGGGCAACCCAATTACTGAATTTTTGCCTCAATATTAATAAAAGAAAGAGTTTGATCTAGTGAAGGTTTACATCATGATTTGGGTAAGATAAGAACTAATCTTAGTTCTCTGAACTGAGGGTTACAATAGATCTTAATGTACTAAAGATGGTCATTTTACTGCAAAGAAAAGAGTTATTGGATAATATGCAAGAGTTCTTCCAGGAAATACGAAATTTTATTTTCCAATTTTAAAGAATGTTACTTTAGTTCAGTTCAACCAAATTCATTGTCATCTAAGATATGTAACATTTAAAAATTCATTTGTGATGTTCTGATTCTTCAGATGGCATTCCATGTAGTATAGATTTAGCATAATGCCATTGGGAAATAATTAAACACATTAAAAATAATGTTACCATATTGCTTTCAAAATTAATACATTATAACCTGTTATTCAATATATTCTGGCCAGCACTCTTGAATTCATTAGAATTACAAGTGCTTAGATTTAGAATCATCATTAAAAAAGAATCTGTCCAATAATATAAAAAGACAAAGCCAAGCATATAGCTAGATCTTATAAAACTCACGTTTTTCACCCCTCTAAATCATAATTTCAGTGTTTGCAACATTTTGAGTGCAGACACCACAGGCAGTAATAACTGGCTTAAATGCCTTCACGGTACAGCTGCTTGCAACAATACCTCCATTCATAACTCTCAAAAAATGAAATGACAGCTACAAGTGCCTTGAAAGAATATATGCTCCTCTTTACATTGTCCTGCAGGTTAACTCCCAGGGTGCTCTGGACTCCACAACAGTAACTGTAAATGAAAGCATTACGCCCAAAGTTATTACACACAGCCATGGGTAACTACAAACACCTCAGTGTTTTCTCAGTGGGGAATCTATGTTTGAATTGCAGCATGAAATCACTCTTTGTATTCTGGTGAATCTGTCATATTAGCATACAAATCTTAAACTGTTTATTGGTCAGACTAGAGAAGGAAAAATAGAGCAAGAGAAAGAATTTAGCAGAATTATAGTCAAGTCTTGCTAGAAGATCTTCAATAGGGACTGTATGAATAAAGACGCATTTTGGTTAGATATGTTAGAACTCCAACTCAAAATGGCTTAAGAAAAAGGATAGTGGAGTGACGACATAATTGGAAAGTCCAGAAAAGGCTGCATCTTTAACCATGGATGAATTCAGGGACAAACAATGAACTCAGAGTTCTACTTTTCTTCTCCATCCTTCAGCTATGTGTATCTCCACTTGTTAACATTACAGGCAGTCTCAGTGGATGTGTTTGTGTCACACAAGATGACCTCAATCATCTCCAGGTGCACATTGGCCCTGCTCAGTAATCATAGTGGAATTAGTTATCTCCCACCCAATAGAAGTTCTCTATCAATCTCTCAGGAAAGATAATAATTTATCTTTTCTTGATTCCTATGTATATTCCTGAATCAATACTTGGCACTCTAGTAGCTATGTTTAGTGGTTCACTCACCCATGCATGGGGACAGGTCACACTGATTGATGTCATCATCTGGACAACTAAGAATCAGGGAGTTGAAGGAAGATGGGACCCAGTGGTGAAGAGACAAAAACCACAACTCCCACCAATAATTACAGACAGCCTTCCTCTCTCTTGACCAAACTATATCCTCTAAGTAAAGATTTCCACAATGTTGGAAGGATCATCCCAATAAATGGAATGGATCCTATGGTTCTTTTCCAAGCTTTCATGTATGAAAACTTTTACATAAATCAGCAATGAAAGAGTATTTACCCCTGATCCAACCTATGAGTGGCCATTTGTATCATGCTTCCTTTGTGCCAGATAACTTTCTGAAAATTCTAAAGTTATGGACACATAAGAAGTGAGGAGTTTGGAGAACAGAATGCTTAAATTGCAATAACACTTGGTGAATCTTGAAACTTCATAACTCCAAGCTTGGGAAGAAAAGTCACTCAAATTAAATTTTATAATGTGGAAAATAAACTACCTCCAATGATATTTTACCACTTGCATATAAATTCAAACTAAGGGATTTCACATTCTTTCACTTTGTCAATTTTTAAAGTCTTTTCGTTTAATTATGAAACTTGCAGAAAATATCTTTTCAGTATCAATAGTCCCCCCATCTTCCCTCTTTAATAATCATAAACACTTAGGTTCATAACTAAATGCCATTTCTTGTCTTAAAAGTGGTTGATTATTCATTTCTTTAAATTTTTTGCTATAAAATTATTTACTTAAGTATTTTCTAAATTCATGTAAAAATGGTTAATGAGAAACCAGTGTGATAATATTAATGGGATTAATTCAATTCCAAATGAGTAGAGATGAGAAAGGAAGTGACTATTGCTCAAGCTCTTTCTGTAAATTTTAACCAAATTATAGATTTACAGTTTATTCCCAAGTTTGCACATTCATAGTAATTAGAGCTCTTCTAGCTGGCAAAACAGGATTTCTTATTTTTGAGAGGGTTTCAAAAAAAGAAAATCCTGAACCTAAGAATAACAATTTCCTGCTTACCAAGCAAAGGTTAGAATCTATATTCTGCCTGCTTGTAGCACTTCCATCATGGGGGGGAACCTGTCCAGAAAGCGAAAAAATGGTTAGAAACCAGAAGATAACTATAGAAACCATTAAAACACAAAATAAGCCAGGTGCAGTGGTACACACCTGTAATTCCAGTGGCTTGGGAGGATGAGGCAGGAGGATCACAATTTCAAAGCCAGCCTCCACAATTTAATGAGGCACTAAGCAACTTAGTGAGACCCTGTCTCAAAATAAAAAGTAAAAAAAATTAAGGAAAAGGACTGGGATGTGGCTCAGTGGTTAAGCACCCTGGGTTTAATAATTGGTACAAAAAAAAAAGATTCGACAATTAATTTAAAGTTGCTATTTTCACTAATAGTATATAATATGAAAGTTTCATGTATTGACAACGAGTATAATTTAGTAAATTCACTGAACCCAAGAGTTTCAAAAATGGGTAGGAGCTTTCGTTAAATTCATAATGTGACTGGAATCACCAGTCTTTCAAATTCACTTCATGGGATCCTCATAGCACTTTTAATTATTTCTGAGAAATGACAGAAAGTTCTTAAAATGTAAATGCTGTTCTCACTGTCCATGATGAAGTGATCCACATAATTGCTTCAACCCTATGTTTCTTGTTAAACTCCACCTGGAATTACAAGTCTGTTATTTCTCTTTTTTTTTTTTTTCTTTTTTTTTTTTTTTTTAGAATAAGGACCTCACAGGACCTATAATTTATTAATGTTTCCATATTGTCACAGTTCTTACTTCATTATTTCCTAATTTCTCTCTTTTTAAATATTTTTTAGTTGTTGATAGACCTTTATTTTATTTATTTATTTTTATGTGGTGCTGAGAATCGAACCCAGTGCCTCACACATGCTAGGCAAGTGCTCTGCTGTTGAGCTACAACCCCAGCCCTGCTATTTCTCTTTTGACTGAAGTTTAGGACCCCAACCTCTGGTAAGCCCCTTCTTGGTAATTGGAATTACCAATCCATTACACTTTTCTTATTTTGCAATATGAAACTTTTCTTCTTCTCAGCTCTCCCAGGCATAGAAGTTTTAAGTAACCATGGTTTTAGTGCTGTTTACAGAGTATGATTTATCTACCATTACTTTGCAAACAGATCTTTCATAAATATTTCACATTATTATATTTAAGATGAAACAGAGATCCAGGATTCCATTTGCCATATAATCTATTCACTATTTTAGAAAACATGTCTTCTAACCAAGTTTCATTTACAATTCTCAAAAAAATTTTATTTAATTAATATTTATTAATGTCTTTACTCTTAGCAGTCTCATGTAACCAAGTATTCTTTACTCTCAGTTTATTTACTAGCAAACCAAACTAAAATATGACTAGAACAGGATATAAAATTTATAAGGATTAACAATTACAGAAAGTTTTCTTTAACCACAGCACATTTTGATCATTGGTCTCTACTTACCTAGAGAAGTGTTTTAAAGTGGTTGGACCATGCCACAAAAAGGGCATAAAAGACACTGACTCAATTTTACTACCTGAGAGTAGACCCATTCCTTCTATGTTATTTAGAGGCCATTTCTGTGCAGCCTAAGTGAAATATTATCTTCCATCCCTGAGCTATAAGATATTCCAATCTGTCTGGACATGTCTCAGAAACTTAAAAGTCTAGGCATGAGAATTCAGAAGCCTTTAGAGAATCTGCCTCACTCTGGAATGCATCTACCTAGTATACCACAAAGTGAAGGAGCAATCTGTCTTCCTGTATCTTCTTTACCCTTGAACACCATGAAGTTGGCAATCAACAGGATATTGATCATGATGCCTAGTACTGCAGGCATCATGTGCCATCCAAACAATTGTAGAGACTAGGTTACCTACTGAAACGGCAGCTGAGAAAAATCCCAGTGTGGCCTCAATGCCAAAGATTGTTGCATTTCTCCAAAACAACTGGGAGTCTTTTTTTTTTTTTTTTTTTCTGGCCCCTGTGACCATGTAATTGATTAGATTTCCCTCTTCTCATTGGCTGTTAGAAAGTTTAGAGCCAACTTCTGTTTCTGGCACTATTGTAGAACAGATCTCCTTGAAAATCTCTGCCAATAAAAATGACTAAAATGTTGAATTAAGAAAAAAATAGATCTTTAATTGCATTACTGAGCTGGCACACAAGAAAGAAACCCACAGAGGCCAAAAGTTAAGTGAAAGCAGAAACCCAGAAGTTAAGCAATTGCCAATGCCAGCTTTCCCCTCCAAGGGCTTGTACTAAACCCCAAAGACCTCCAGTCTCCATCATGACAGCAGCAGTGTGTATGGAAACAGGAGACAAATACGTGCCCAAGGCAGGAAAGTAAATGGGAAGATTTTGCATGTAGTGCCAGGACAGCAAAGATCCACAAACCCTTCACCTGAGGATAAAAGAAAAATAAGCCAAACTCACAGAAGTAGAGAGCACAAAAATTTGCCTGTCTCAATTTTAGAATAAAGTAGAAGAAATCTTGAAAATTTATACCTCTAAAGTCCAAATCCACCTACCTATGTAATTCAGTAAATTAAAGCAGAGAATTTTATTTCAAGTGGTACAGCTAAAGAGTTTCTGTGCTTAAGATGACTAAAAAAGCAAATGCAAGTTATCCTTGGGGGAACATATTGCTTCAATCTAGATTTTAATGAATTTTCATAGTCAAAATGAATATGAATTCCCACTAAAAATAGTCACAAAATACTCACAGAAACAATAAAAGTAGGTAGGATAGAGTCAACTAAGACAACAGCAGAAAAATACCACAAAGGCAGTGAATATTTGAATTTTTAAATTCAGAATATAACTATGATTCTAACCTAACAGAAATAAAAGAGAAAGTTGAAAATAGGAGACAGGAACATAAGACTATAAAAAACACCAAGTATATTTTTTAAAGACTCAAACAGAAGTTTTAGAAATTAAAAACTCAATCAACAAATTAATTGGATAGATAGAGCTGAAGAGACAATTGGTAAACTAGAAGATAGATTCAAGAAAACTATTCTGAATTCATTTAACAAAATAAAAGAGAAAAATATTGAAAAGAATTTGAGAAAAGAAAAAAAAGGCAAGAAAGTCTACCATATTCTCAACCAGTGTTCCAAAATGGAGAGCCTAGCTGAAGAAGCAATATTAAAAAGATAATGACAGAGCATCTTCTCTTTTTTTTTTGGAAACCAGGGATTGAACTCAGGGACACTCGGCCACTGAGCCACATCCCCAGCCCTATTTTGTATTTTATTTAGAGACAGGGTCTCACTGAGTTGCTTAGGGCTTCGCTAAGTTGCTGAGGCTGGCTTTGAACTCTCGAACCTCCTGACTCAGCCTCCCAAGTCGCTTGGATTACAGGTGTGCGCCACCATGCCCGGCTGACAGAGCATCTTCTAAATCATGAGCCCCATGGACAGAGTGCACTGTGGCATCTCAGTTCTTGGCTTATTCAGGAAGTACCAGGAAGTTGAAGGTCAAATTCACTAGAAATTACTTGTAATAAAGAAGGGGAGGGTCCCTTATTTCAGTGGCTGAACTGGCCTCAGAGGAACCCCAGCAGGGCAGCAGGTAATGATACTATGAGGCAAAAAAGTTTAAGACTGGTGACATCAGAGATCATGTTTGGGCCATAAAGAAGACTCAGAGAAACACTGGGATAAGTCTACCAAGACCTCAGAAGGGAATGATGGTACTGAATGTCTGCAATTTTACTGCTAAGGGCTTAGAACTAAAATTACAGACATGGTAATTCCAAATTCCTTGATTATACCTCTCCCAAGAGGTCAGAAACATGAAAAGCAGAGAGATGATTGGCATCCTCTCTCTTCATTGTTCATCTTTTTGCTTTTTCTTGTGCCTAACACTGTCCTTTGATTTTCCCTAATAACATCTCCTTTCCAAGTTCTTTCCTCTATCTGCTTCCAGAGCATTGCATGCCCACCATACAATTAGTCTGTGCTACAGAACTTTAAACTCCTCATAATCTGTTTAACACATGTCCCCTTCATTCCTAACTTTAAACTTTATTTCAAAATATGGGCCTAATAGTTTCTGAATCTTTAGGATCTATGCTTTGTATATGATTCAATATGCTTAACAATTTGTTTAAAGTTTCTGTCTTTCTCTCCCATCCCTCCTCCCTTTCTCTCTCTCACACAAATGCACACATATACACATATTCCTAGCTATTAAGTCCCATTGGATCAAAAACTGTGAACTTTGCTCTTTGGATCACCTATGAAATATAATAAAAATTGCATTTAGTTAAAAGTAAAAATCAGAAGAGTTCAAATAATAGAACACAAGACGGAAGCTAAAAGAAATAGCACCATTTATTTTCCAGAATGCATAAATTTTATGAGACTTTCTCTTTTCAAACTTTCTGCCCCTGGGCCTCCCAGGCCTCCACAGCTGGTGTCTTCTGTGGGCATGGAATCATATCATGTCAGCTGGTGCTATCCTTCAATCCAAACATTATTTATTCAAAATTAACACCAGATTCCTCATTAATTATAACAATGTGTTGGAAAAGGTGGTGTTCTTCTGATATGTTATTTGGACTCCAAGAACAGAGTTAGAAAAAAAGAAATGAAAATAAAAATTATTATGCCCTTCAATCTAAAACCCTAAATTGTGTTATTTACCTTTCTTTGTTAAACAACATAATGAAATGAGCATATTTTTATTATTCGTTTTAGTAGGTTTTCATTTTGGTATAATTTCAAACTTATAAAAAGTTGTAAAAATATTATAAAGTCTAGTGTACATTACACAGGCTTTTTATTTATTAATATTTGCCTCATGTGCATGAGTCTCTGGCTCTGTCTCTCATTTATAAAAAGATAGTTTGATTGACTTCTAAATTGTATAGGATATTGCAGCCTTCATGGCCCTCTACCTGTATATACTTTAAGATATATTTCCTAAGAACGAAGACATTATCTTACATAGCAATATTGTAATTATTAAAATCTGGAAATTTAACATTGACACTATTATCTGCAATCCATATTGGAGCTCTGACAAGTGATCACTAATATCCTCCATCATTTCACTCTGCCCCCCACATCTAGGATCCAAACGAGGATCACACTTGCATGTGATGGTCTTGTCTCTTCAGCCTTCTTTAATCAGGAATAGTTACTCAGACTTTCTTTGTGTTTCACCCTGTTATTTTTTAAGAGTAAAGACCAGTTATTTTGTGACCATCCCTCATTTGTCTGATGTTTTTTCATAATCAGATTGGGGATATGCACTATGGCAGAACTGCCACAGAGGGGGTAGACATCATCTCTAGAGACAGCTGATAACCCTTTGGCACATTAGCAATCGGTGATGTGTTTACTTAACTGTATCGATAAATCTAGAAGTGAGTGATATAGATGGATTTTTTATAAAAGCATACAAAAAATGAACAAAATATGATAAATCAGTGACACACAGAAATAGCTCAGTACCCACAGTAGCCCCTTTTAACAAATACCAAGAAATAAGTGAAGCACTAAAAATAGAATGAGAAAAAGAATGGAGGAACTTTAGATTATGTGGAGGGAAATGAGAGGGGGAGTAGGAAGATGGTGGAATGAGACAGACATCATTACCCTATAGACGTATGATTACAAGAATGGTGTGAATCTACATCGTTCACAACCATAGAAACGAAAAGATGTACCCCATTTGTGTACAATGAATCAAAATGCAGTCTGTAAAAATAAAAAATGATTGAAAAAAATAGAATGAGAGAATTTGTTGTGGAGAAATTTGGGGATTTGGGACATTTGCACATTAAGAAAAAACATTGCTAATAGTTTCAGAGAATAGATGGTACATTGGACAGGGTCACTTTTTTAAAAAATGAACTTGAATTCCCCTAAATTTTCTTTCTAGTACATCACTGGTAATTATGTTAATAAATCATAACTGGCTTGTGAAAATGGAAAATTTGTTCTGTCTCTGGCAGAAAAAAACGTAATTTTTTTTCAGTTCCCTTTGGTTCAATAGCTTTTAATTTGAAAAAGGTTTTAGGAATATGTCCTTATGACACAGATTCTAGTAACCAAACTATAATATATGTAGGCAAATTTATAGAAATGCAATAAATAGATCCACATATGTGTGTTTAATAATATAAATATGCATATTTTTAAAGTACACACATATAAAATATTGAATGTGAGATCCTTTCCAATAGCAAAGGTCACAATCCACAAAGCGTTAACTCACACATGTCACCTTTGTTTGCTGCCCTTCCCCATTCAGTCTCCCTGAGTAACAGGCAGCATTTTGGTTTAAGAATGAGGCTCTGAAGTCTCCTGTGGTAATTTTCATTCCCTGCAATTGGATATAGTACAATGCTATTTAGAGTAAAGTGGAAGGGAATTTCAATGCATTACAATTTGCAAACTATAATTTCAGTCCCAATTTTCAGAAATTGTTCCGTTAGAAAAAAATAACTTCCCTGGAAGGTTCAGTCTTGAGCTATTTTTATGCAACTCTCTAGGCATGTAAACTTAAAAGACCTGGAGTGCACAAAGAAATGAGTTTCTGTTTTGTTTTGTTAAGAACTCAGTTCAGAGCTGAGTGTAGTCGTGGTGCCTCTGGAGTCCCAGCTACCTGGGAAAGCTGTGGCAGTAGGACCAACTGAGCTCAGGAGTTCCAGACCAGCCTGGGCAGCAGAGTGAGACCCTAAATAAATAAGATAAGAAATAAATAAGAAAGAAAAAAACTGAGTCCACCTCACACCTAAGTGGAGAATGAAGACATTCACCTCCTACCCATTTTTTGGAGATAATACTCTGATAGAGGGGCAGAAAGTTAACTTTTGACTTTGTACTTATCATTCTTCAAAACCTCACTGAAGCTAACTCATACGCAAGGCACCATTGGAAACCATGCTGTAGAATTTTAAGAGGGCCTTTCATCACTCAAGATGTTTGGTAGCTCCTCATGATTATGAAGTATGACAAACACAAATCATTTGTGGATAATGGTGCTCTATGATGTTGTAATATTTCACAGAGGACTGAGGGAGAAGTGATCCAAGATAGATCTGCAAAAACTGCATGGTGGGAGAAGGGAGGGAGCTGAAGTAGAAAGGGCTTTGTGTTTATCACCAGTTGAGACTTGAGACTCTTTATAGACTCTTTTTTTCCTTTTTTGGGAGAGGGGGGTAGTTTACAAGAGATTGAACCCATGGATGCTTAACCACTGAGCCACATCCCCCCGCCCTTCCTATTTTTTTATTCTGAGACAGGGTTTCCCTAAGTTGCTTAGGGTCTCATTCTTCCTAGACCTTTACTTCCGGAGAAAAGGGATCTAAAAATGTTTTTTTCTTAGACACCTTTGAACACCTCTTCTATTCTTTTAAAGCTTCTGTCATGGAGTCTAAAACATGAAGTTGTTCAAAGGGAATGAAACAGTCCAAATGAAGGAAACTTCTACACATTCCTATTCTTTCCAACAGGCCTCTTGTGTTGACTCCCCTTTGCCCCATTCACTCCACAGCCTGCACAGTGATGCCCTTTCTCCCTCAGTCCTCTTTCAGCAGCTGAGCCTCATGCATGTTCCCTCACAGAGGATTTATGGAGGAGCAGTTGAAAGTAGAGTTGGCTGTGGCCTTGTCTTTATAGCTTCTGGCTCCTGAGAAGATAAGAAAACATTGCCACTTCTCCTTCACATCAAATAACTTTATCGGATGGAAGAAATGAGTGAATTGCTCAGAGGCACTTAGCGAATCATTGGCAGAAGAAGCAATAAGTGACTTTTGGACCCTGCTTGCCCTTCACGTGTGGCCTTTCATTTCACATCCATGAGAGAGCCAGTGTGAATACACAGCAAAGCCATTATCCAGGGAGCCACCAAGTCTAGTATCAGCTCATCAAAACATACAGCTACTTCCAGAAGGTTCCATGGGAGCCTTTAAAAATAGCCTGCTTATATGGGAGGCCTTACAGGAGAGTTGATCATTTTAACTCTTTTATTTTTATCTCTATGGAAAAAGCAGCAAGTTGTTTTTATGGGGACTGCTCCTTGTTGCCATGGGAGAAATGCAGTGAAGTTTGAAGGGCTGAAATAATAGGTTAAGGCATAAAAGAGACCTAAATATATTTAACAAACTATAGAAATGATCCCTGAAAGTATAGCCTTCCTAAATATATTTCAAAGAAGGGACAAGAAGTTTTCCCATTTTGCTTTCACGTTTAATAAACAAAAATTGAAACTCTCCTCTTGATGCTCTTGGTGGGAAGCAAGAGCTTTTTAAAGCAGTTTCTCTTTTTCTTTTTCTTTTTTAAGCGGTTGCTCCAGTTATGAACTTTGTTTTGTTTTGTTTTGTTTTTGCACAAACTAATTTGAAACAAAATTAACTTCTGTGCTGCTTGAAGCCAGATGAAATTGTTAAATCCAGGGGCTGGAGCCGGGGGTATAACTCAGTGGCAAAACTCCTGCCCTGAAGCCTGGATTTGATCCCCAGCATTTCCCTAACTGATAAGTCCACACACTTTAAGAATTAAAATGTATTATTCTGGGGGGTCAGTTATGTTCTTGAGAAATGAAAACTATTATGAAATATTTTTCCAGTGATCACCTCCCCTGTGGGGTCATGAGAATACTTACCTTAAACAATCCATACGAGGATCACTCCTCAGTCAAGAGCAAGATTGTGTGGTTTTGAATCTGACCTATCTCTTACAACTGATGCATGATGGGTATGAGCCTCACTTTTCTACCAAGGAAAATGAAAGTGCACCAAGGAAAGCAGTAGGAGACATCAACTGGCAGAACTTCTGGAATGAACTCACACAGAGGAGTTAGAAAAAAAAAATGAGGGGTTGCCTTTGAAGTCCTTTTTTCTTTTTTTTTTTTTCTTTTCTTTTCTTTCTTTTTTTTTTTTTTTTAACCTAAGGGACAGCCTGAATCTCTAGCATATTTTAACTAATCCAGGTTCTTAAAAAGTTTTGGATGTGATTCAGATATGGCAAGCCCCCTAAGCTTAACATTTCCACAGCTGACATGATTTGCTGGCTGGTGAGCTACACAGTAGAAACGTCTGTAGGATAAACTCCCTAGCGGTGTGGCACAAAAACCAACCGCTCTTCTTTCCTCCTCCCACACTCCTGGGAGACACAGTGGTGAGAGAACTGGGATTTGTGAGAAAGACACTGATTCCACCTCCCAAAGTGAACTTAACCCCAATGTCAGATTTTGAGCAAAAGTAAAGCGAGAAAGAATGAAAGTGCTGTGACAGAATCCAGTCTTTTGTGCACTTTCTCTTAGGAACATTTCCCTGGTTGGTTCAGATACAACAAGGAAAAGTTAATGACAAACCCTCTGAGGGTTTGCCGAGTATGTTATGGTATAAGGAGTCAACTGAAAACTATTCAGCAGTTCAAAATAATTAGGTCAATTTGTATGTGTCAACATGGAAAAATAACCAAGACGTTGTTCTAAGAAAAAAGCCAGTTTCCGATTAGTGAGCATACAGAGTGAATTCAGGCAACACACAAAACTTTCTGGAAGAATCTGCAAAACACAGTAGTCCCTCTGGGCCTGGATTCCACAGCAGAGGCCCTAATGACCAGGTTGGGCTGGGTACTTCTCTGTTGAGGGAGGTCCACCTGGGCGTTTCAGGATGTTTTGGGACTTCCCTGGACGCTTCCACTTAGGTGCTAGCCGCAAGACTTCCCTATGCTCACCTAGATGTAACAACAAAAATGTCTCCAGTCACTGCCAGATGTCCCCTGGGAGGCAAACCTGTCTCCAGTTAAGATCCTCTGCTCTGGGAAGTGAGGCTGCAGGAAGGGTTTTACTTCTCCTCTCTCCTAAACTGTTGGGTTTTTTCCTTTCTTTGTTTGCTTTGTGTCCTGGGATTGAACACAAGAGTGCTCTACCACTGAGTTCCATTCCCAGCCTTTTTTATTTTGAGACAGGGTCTCACTAGATTGGCCAGTCTGACTTCAAACTTGTGATCCTCCTGCCCCTCTGGAATAGGAGGATTACAGGTACATGTCACCACCCCCAGATGAACTGTTCATTTTTTTTTCCTTGATTGTACTATGAACATGTAGTACTTTTACAAGAAAAAAAAATTATGTGTGTATATGTGTGTGTGTGTTTGTGTGTTTTATAGGGAAAAAATTTACAGATCTACCTCAGGATAGATAGAGAGATAGGTAGGTAGGTAGATAGATAGGTAGATAGATATAGATAGATAGATAGATAGATAGATAGATAGATAGATAGATATAGAGATATAAAACCTGGGGAAAAATTGAACTAGATAACTAAAACTTTTCCATAAAGCTGTGTTGCCATTTTGATTGACTTAGTAGCTTCATGTAGTACATTTACTCCAAATATTTTTATAGCCATATAAATGACAGCAACAGAACCAATGGGGGAAGTGACACCAAAATCAAGCTACTTAGTATATGCAACCAGCATTTGAATCCAGAGCTAAGAATTTCTTTTCCCCTGGCAAAGCCCTCAGCAGAACTACATGAAACATAAACTGGATCTTTGGTACCTTCCTCTCCTCTCACACATTGCCCTCCATTATCAACTTATTTGCTTACTTCATCTGCTGGAAGACTCTAAAAGACACTGGATTCTTTGGAAAATCAAAAACACGAATAATAAATTATATAAATTAATTTATGGTTTTGTTCTTACCAGTGACCCATCCACTTTAACATACTGTTCAGAGAGAGAAAAGTTCCCAACTTCAGAGACCCATGTCTCCTTGCATGAACTGACGAGGAGCAAATTAGACCACAAAGGCAGCGGCCAGGTGAGTCCAGGGCAAGGGCAAGCTGCACCTTAGCAAGGGGTACGTGAAATCCAAGAGAGGACAGCCATGTTGTTTTGTAGGGTAAAGAGAAAACCCAAAGGAGGATGTGAAACATGGAAAAAAAAAGTGTTTTAAAAGTGAAAGAGCGTGGTCAAACCAGAAAAAGCAAACAGAGGAGGAATGGGAGGGAGAGGGGAGGGGATAGAGGAGGAGTAGGATGGTGAGGGGAAAATAATACAGAAAGATAGCAATGAATCAAAATGCATTCTGCTATCATGTATAACTAAATAGAACAACAACAAAAATATAGAACCAAAAAAAACCCAGTATAATAAGGAAGATTCTCAGGAAAAGCATGAGAATTAAAAGAAAAGTGCCTGCTTAGCAGGGGAGCAGGAAGGGAAAATTTTTAAATGAGGATCTGGGTGGAGTGGGAAGGGACTCAAGGCTGGGGTGTGTCCTCTGAGTACTAAACTAGTGCTGAGTTGTAAGGCTTGACCTTATGAAGCACCATTCTTGAAAGTCAGGCATGAATAAGTAGGTTCTACTTGTAACAAAAAAATATATATAAAAAAGGAGCCTTTGTCCTCCTCAAGTCCCCATGTTTTAATTTCATAGTGTTGATCCATGATTCAGTCTCTACTTTCATCCGTCTTCAGCCAACACGGAGTGGCGCGTCCTGGTTCTGTGGGTGGTGGGGATAATGAGGGGTGCTGTGTGGCTCTGCTTCACTTCCCACCCCGCCCTGTTGGAAAGCGCGTGCTCCCTTTGCTCTGCTCCATAAAAGATACTGTCATGCATGCACGCTCTGTGTGTGGCCCTGGAGTCCCTCCAGCCAGACAATAACAGCGGCAGGCAGCAAAGGCACAGAACGGGTTACAAACTTCAGTGTTAGTATTAGGACGAGCACTGGCCATGCTGCTGCTGCTGCTGTTTCCTTCTGAAACAGGGACAAAGACAAATGTTCCAGGCTTTGTAAGAAGGGAGTCATTATTGGCCAAAATTTGTCTCCCTTGGACTCCCATGGCAGTTGCAGTGTTGACTTTTGAAAAAAATTCTTTTTCTTAATATTTGGAAAACCGTAAAATTGAAAATTCACCCCCTTCAAATCTTATTTATGGCAATATTTTAAGGGATGGACCAAAAACTGAGATGTTCACAAATATGGAACAGCAAACTAGAGACTCCCTTCTACATACTGACTTGGAGGAACGGTTCCTCATCTGAGAGAAATGGAGCTCTTTAAGACATTTTCGGTATTTCTAAGAATTAAACGGAAATTGTAAATTTCTCCATAAAGCTGCATGGGTCACTGAAATGTCAAGCTCTTTTGACTCTGCCTAGAATTATACAAATGTAATGTGGAAACACCCATTATCTCCTGCTAATCAAGTTTTCTGTTGCAGGGAAAAGGAAAGGAGGAAAGGAGGGAGGGTAACGAGAAGGGAGAAAAAGAAGAGAAAGAACAGGCTTTAGTTCTAGACCTGAATCAGTCTTTGTTAAATTAAGCCATTTTGAATCTCAATGGGTCTCAGTCTTCTCATCTGTAAATTAGGTACAATGTGACTACTGTACTCCCAGAGGACTGCAAATAATCTGTGTGAGCATTCAGGTTATACAGAATAATGAACACTTCTTGAGTGTTTACCAGACCCTATTCTAGGTGATTTCATTTTTAAAAATTCATGGACTGGGGATGTAGCTCAGTTGGTAGAGTGCCTGCCTTACAAGCACAGGTCCTGGGTTCAAACCACAGCACCCCCCCAAAAAAATTCATGAATTTAGCACAATTATTATCCCACTTTGTAGGATGAGGACATCGAGACACAACTATTTATAAAAACTTGTCTTAGGTCACATAGCTGGTGAACTGGAGTTCTAGCCAAGGCGATCTGAATAAAAGTCCATAGCTCTGTATTACAAACCCATTCCCTTAACCACTGTGCCCTACTACCTTAATAAGTAATATGAATCCTTAACAAGTGACATGAATCTGATTGTTGATCACTTCTGTCAATACTCCTTCAAATCACCCTTACTGAAAATAAGAAAGAGAAATTGCTGGCAAATGCATTGATCTTGTTTACTAGACAAAATTCTTCAAACTTCAGACCTCTGATGGTGGCAAAACAGTCAGGAATCATTGCTCTGTAATGGACAATTTGATATTTTCATGACCAGTCATTAATTTAATCACTAGGATGGCTCTGATATAAAATGGCCTTCTCATCATTAATTCATGTTTCCACTCACTCATTCACCAAGTGCATGCCAAGAACTATACTATAAGCTACTATTTTAGCAAATTGCTATGCCACCAACTCAAACAGTGTTATTCTGAAGCCAAAGTATACATATATGTTTTTATATCCATAAATATAAAACATATTTTGGATTCCTAAGTATATTCTCAGAAATGCTTTACTTAGTCCACTTTTCTACCTTGTACTAGTACTAATTCTTCATTTATTTATGTGCACACAACTGCACACAAAAATGCATTTTCTCAAACATATGAAAGGTTTCATGCTTCCTCTGAGAAGATGTAATCCAAATCAAATGAATAGATGCAATACAAATAAAGAGAATGAAAATATAGCCCTTAAATAATCCTTGCATTCTATGGATTTTAGCGCAAAAATATATTAGGTACATAATAATGCTTTTCCCTTGTCCTAGTACATAGTACCTAAAAATCCATTTGGAAAAAGTTAAAAAGAAAAAAAAAGACTTCTAACTACAACCAATTAGAATGCAATTAGCTACAGCACCTGGGCCATTTTCAATTGTCCAACAGCAATTTATTCATTTTATGGATTAACCATACTCCTTGTTCTACCCCTTTCTCATTTTATGCTTCCCTGCATCTCTCCCGTTAGCCTTGTACCTATTCATTAACATGTGGAGATAAGAGAAGCAGAGAATAGAGGCACTTTGACTCCACATTAACACTCCTCATGCAGCTGTACTCAGAGAAAAGAGATAGCTCAATGAGTTACTTGAGGTTTCACAAGCCAAAATGAAATATCCTCTGTTCAGGAGTTAGGTGGACTCCTAATGTATATGAAATCATTACAACTCGAAATATCCTTAGAGATGACAAATTCTCACCTCCACAATTAACAAAGATGAAACTGGGGCCCACACAATTTTATATATAATTCAACTTTAAAAAATGGCCCGCAAAATTCAAGGAAGATAAATGATTAGAATAATTTAATGTAATTTGTTTAGAATCATAAAATCAAATATACGCTTCATTCGTATATTATCGAGGGCTTTGGTAATCATAGCTTTCTAATACATTTTGTTCTTTAACAAGGTGACTTGACCAAGGTCAAGTGAGGACCAGGCTTTGCTATTGCTTCAACCCATACTTTTCACACACCCATTCCAATTTTTACCCAGAGTCATGTTTTCCAAACACATTTTATTTCTTCAGTATTTCATTGTACTAAGGAATTGAATAACTTCACAGGAAACAATTATGGTAATCATTACAATAAAATTAATCTACTTGAATAATAATTTTGATTATTTCTCATTGGTGGGCTAAACCAGTGTTTATCAATTGTTTGATTTTATTAGTCCTTCCGCTCTCTAACAAATAATAGAGATCCAACAAAATAAATACTGAAATTTTACTTTTTCCAAGACCATTTAGTGCAGAGGTAAACTACTTGAGTCTCTTCATAAAAACACATGAGATAGGAAAAGGAACATAGGAAAGAAAAAGTGGGAGGGAGGAAGCTAGGAAATGCCAATTTTATTGTAAGGGCTCCATTCTCACTTCAAGGACATAATATTTTAATAGTGTCATTGGAAATGATTTGTATTATAGATTCTTAGTGATTCTCGGTAAACCCTACAACATATCACCATGACCTCCTTTTTCATATTAATGTAAAATAAATTACAAAGACTGATACCCTAAACTAATATGCCCATAAACAATTATTTATATGAATCTTCAGCCCCAGAACAAAATTAGCTTCCCAAAGTTTGACCATTGATTTATTTCTGCTTTAGAGGGAATATGTAAATAATACCATATTTTTAAAAAATGCCTGCAAAATTCAAGGAAGATAAATGATTAGAATAATTTAATGCAATTTAGGTTTAGAATCATACAATCAAATATACACTACATTCATATATTATCTAGGGCTCTCTAAGTAATACTTTTCTAATACATTTGTTTCATTCATCTTTGGCCCACTTGTATTTATTCATTTGAAAAGTTTGATAATTCAATTCACATCGATCTATAATTTCTCTAAATGTTTTACATATAAAAATCTCTGAAGTCGTCTTCAGTTGTCAATTAGTTAACAAACATTTCTTCAAAAATTGTGCTTTCTAAGAATTAGTAGCACATAGCTCTTGTTATTTATGTCAAAACTATAACTAAAAATTGGAACAACAGATATGTTTCATTTCTAATGATGGTGCATTAATTATATTTTCTAAAATAACATGCTTAATATCTAATAACTCAAAGGTCAGTCTGTGCATTTTAAATAACCTTTTTTTCTAATAAGAATAGTCTGTACTATTGCTTTTTAAAAGATGCACAATTCTATTTACTATGCAAATTTTTGTTTTTCCTGATTTCTTAAGCTACCTTAAAATATGCTTATAAGCTAGTCGTTTTAAATAAAAAGAAAAATAATAGGAGAAATTATTGTGATAACACTGAGTATTTACTAAGTGTCTAAATATTTGAATGTCAACTCCGTTGACATAATTTCAGAGATTGATATTTACATAGTTTATCAAACTATATTTCTCATGACATTTATGTTACAAATTCTGTGGTAATTGTTTTTCTTGAGTTTATCTGTGGTGTGCATGAATGGATTAAATTTTTAAAGACAGTTAAAATAAGTACCAGCCACCCTGCTGAGGGCGTCCCAAACTTCATTTGCTTATTTTCACAATCCTGTGAGGTAAGTCTTTATTATCCTCAAGTTACAGAAGGAGGTCTGAAGCTAAACAA
This sequence comes from Glaucomys volans, assembly GCA_020662805.1. NCBI lineage: Eukaryota > Metazoa > Chordata > Mammalia > Rodentia > Sciuridae > Glaucomys > Glaucomys volans. Next base: position 237,594 of record JAJEJO010000537.1, on the reverse strand, counting down.
CTTGCCTTATAGCTCATACTTAGTGATTGAGCTGGGATTTGAACCAGGTTCTGTACCTCAGCTGTTTCCACAGATAAGAGTGTAGGGGCAAAGGGAACTTCCTCTGCTTTCTGAAGGTTCTATCGTCGTGTCTGCTGAAATAGATTGCCAATAGACAGGTTAACCAGAGAAAAGGTTCACAAATTTATTAGGTACAGCAGTGTCACAGGAGACCAAGTCCCCAGTAACCCAGTGAGATGAAGCTTATGTACTATAGTCTTCGTAAGAAAGGGGGGTAGGTGATAAAGAGTAAGTAAATTTTTAGGAGAGAAAAAAAAATGGGCCCAAAGAACAGGTGATAACTTGTGACTAAGTTTATCTGGGTCCTAGGTGAGGCATACACTCTGGTCTTTCTGCTTTAATGAATCAGTCTTCCTCCCATTGATGGACATTTGGGGAAAGTGTACACCATTGAATATTTCCCAGGGATTTGGGCCTTGGATAAACAGGCGATTCAGAGATAGCTTCTTCCTACATTTGTTGCTTTCTAAGTACTTTCAGTTGGAAGTAACCAGAATATAAAGGCACCATATTTGGGGTATTGTTTTCCAAGTCCTAACAACAGATGTTGTACTTTGCTATTTGACAATAAAATATGGTAGGTTAACTTAAAGTGTAACTTTATCCAATCAATCTAAAAATCAGAATTTTTTAGGTTTTTAATACCCCCATGCAAGAAAATGTAAAAGGTCATCTCTGGATAATTGAAGTAAAAACTTCTTTTACCTAAATTGACTAGATTACACAAGAATTTTCATGTTACTAACCTGATTGTTATCTTTGCCACATAATCTTTAGATGAAGATCTGAATGGGATAATAGGATTTTGTAAGCAAGACTAAGAAAAATTGGTCAAGTTGCTTAATTCAAAGAGGTATTTCTGGCTTTTTGAATGAACTAAGTTGAACATTTGAAATTAATGGTCAATGAAGGAGAATCAATTGTGTCCAATGCTGGATATAGGTCAAGTAAGATGAAGACTGAGAATTGAACATCTGGATCTAGCAACATAGAAGTCACTGGTGACTCAAGTAGATTTTAGGTGAACTGATAGTGGAGTGGAAGAGGAAAGCCTTGATTGACATGAAAAGATAAAATGGGAAAGAGGGGAAGAAGAGACACAAGTACTGACAACAGTTTCAAGGAGTTTTAATAGTCAAAGAGATAAGGAAATAAAGCGGTAACCAGAGGAGAACATAGTCTAGAGAGATTTGTTGGTGCTTATTTTAGTCAGTTTTTTCACTGCTGTACCAAAAAACTTGACAAAAACAATTTTAGAGGAGGAAAAGTTTATTTGGGGGCTCACAGTTTCAGAGGTCTCAGTCCATAGATGGTTGACTAGAGCCCAAGGTGAGGCAGAACGTCATGGCAGAAGAGTGTAAGGGAGAAAAGTGGCTCAGGACATGGCACCAGGGATCCGGGAGAGTGACTCCACTTACCAGGTACAAATACATACCCCAAGCCATGTCCCCAGTGATCCACCCCCTCCAGCCATACTCTACCTACCTATGGTTACCACCCAGTTAATCCCTATCAGAGCATTAATGCACTGATTAGGTTACGGCTGTCATAACCTAATCATTTCACCTTTAAACACTCTTCATTTTCTCACACATGAGCTTTTGGGGGACACCTCATACCTAAACCATAATAGTGCTAATTGTTTGATCATGAATGGTCCCTCAAGGACCATGCACTAAAGACTTCATTCCCAGGGTGGTGTTATTGGGAGGTGATGGAACCTTTAAAAGGTGGTGCCTAGTAGAAGGTCTTTAAGTTATTACTCCTGAAGGCAATTGTGTCCTTCCTCTTTTTTCTGCTTCCTAGTGATGAGGTGAGTGCTTTTCTCTACCATGTCTTCCTGTCATGTGCTCCACCATAATGTGATGCCTCACCATAGTCCCAAAGCAATAGAACCATCTGATTATAGACTAGAACCTCTAAATCTATGACCTAAAATAAACCTTTTCTCTTTATAAGTTAATTATCTCAGGTATTTTGTTATAGCAGTAGAAAACTGACTAATAATAATAACAATAATTATAATAACAATCATGATAAAAACAATTTATTATGGAAGAAATACCATCATTTCATATGCTGATAAGAATGATCCAACACAGAAGGAAAACTGATGAGACAGAAGAGAGGGGAGAATTACTGGGGTTCAACATTATTAAATAAACAATTGGTATCTGTACTAGTTTTCTATGCCTACCAAAATGAATTCCTGCAAACATGTTGGCATGAATTAATACAAACTGATTATCTCAAGGTTTTTGTAAGTCTGTGGTAATTGAGAAAGTTGGTCTGATTCCTCTGTTCAAGGGGTCATTAAGCCACAGTCAAGGTGTTGGACAGTCTAGGATCTTACCTGAAGGCTCTTGGAGACAAACCACATCTAATTTCAAGAAGGTTGTTGGTAGAAGTCAGTCCCCATGGTTGTGGAAATGGGACCCCATTTCCTTTCTGGCTGCCAGCCAGGAGACTCAGCTACTTAAAGCCACTCGCATCCCTTCCATGTCGCCCCCTCAGTGTTACCATAGCACTTTGATTCCTTCTCAGGCATTATGTCTTGCCCATGTCTGCTGTACCCTGTTTTCCAGCAGTGGAAATTATCTGCTTTAAGGGCTCATGTGATTAGATTGGGACCATTTGAATAGTTCAGAATAATCTCCTTATTTTGAAGTCCGTAACCTTATTACACTATAAAACCGCTTTCTTAAATAACACAGCATATTCACAGGTCCAGGGATTAGTGCATGGGTATCTTAAGGGAGGGTACTCTACCTACTAGGATTTTTAGATTGGAGCTATCTAAAACAACTATGTTGGCTTTAGACGGTAGAGTAAGAAGGTATCCTGTGCAGATGGTAAACGGAGCAATAGCGTGGGAGTGAGGGAAGTTCCCTGTGACTGCTCTTATTTTTCCAATGATACTGCATCTCAGTTCATTCTGGTTGCCATAACAAAATTCTGGGTGGCTTACACACAGTGAAAATTTATTCCTTACAAATCTAAAGGCTGGGAAGTGCAAGATGAAGGAGCCAGAAGATTCAGTGTCTGATGAGGACTCTCTTTAGAGGTGGCACCCCCTCACTGCATCCTCACGTGGTAGAAGGGTTCCAGTTCCCTGAGGCCTTTTTCCTAAGTTCATCATCCTAATTGCCTCCCGAAGGCCTCACCTCATAACACTATTATACTGGAGATCAGGTTTCACCTTATGGGTTTTGAGAGGGACATAAACTTTCAGACAAGAGCATGCAGAAAGAAGAGCAAAAGTATAAAGCTAAGAGAACAGGTAGTAAAGGTTTGAGAAAGGAGAAGCAAAAGAACTGGAGAAGAAGTGGACTAAGTGTAGTCTCGTTTCCAAGCAGGATGAAGGGTTTAGGTGATGTTCATGGCCAAGAATTTAGAGACCAGTTATCCCAGTGGTTATTAAGTCAGCTAGCAGTAAGAATAGAAAAGAGAGGGTCAAGGTGAGAAGAGATGCCTCCAACTTAGTGACTAAAAGAACACAGAGAGAAAGGAAAGAAATCCTAAGGGATGGGTAGCTTTTCATAAAAATAATATGAATATTCTAGAAATAAAGATATTGAAGGCACAGTAAAACTATTTGGGGCAGCTTGGGGATAGCTATAAGGTCAATATTTGACATGTCATGTGTGATAGAAAGGTGGACACATGTCAGCCATGCAGAGGTGTAGGATGAGAGTAGGGGGGTCATAAGGACCAGAGATGCAAACTGGGAAACTTCAGAGAAACTAAGTTGGAGCTATGGAAGGAGATGATTTCTAAACACTTACCTCGCAGGTCTGCTGTGAGGATTTCAGATAACAGTCTACAGATCATGGATGATAATAATAGATAACGCCCCGCACAGAGTGTTTTGCACATAGTAAACATTCAGTCAATGTTAACTCTAAATTTTATTTTCAGTATTACTATACAGTGTAGTGTAGAATTTAAACCCAGTTCTTTCTAACTCCAAAGGCTATTTCTCATCTCTGTGACACTTAGGGATAAACAAACCACAACCCATTTCACATTCATACTTTCCTCTTTTGTTTACCTTTTTTTAAAACAATTCTGTTTTGAAGGGCAGTACAAGTTCAGCATATTACTGACAAATATCAAAGTCAATTGTATCAAACGTAACTGAAATTCTGTACACTTCATCAGTAATGGATAAAATGACATACAAGCGAGTGAAATAATCAGCTATCATCTCCAACTTAAATGTATTTTGTGCTCTGATTGTATAGTCTTTTTTGGCAGGAAAATAGAAATGTCGATATGACATGCTCAGGACTCCCAGATCTCCGTGCCACCAGCCATTTGAGTGTTTTCTCAGGAATTCATATGAGGCCTATTAGACAGTGGAATGGCTTGAGAATACATAAAGTGGTGCTTTCTGTGGTCTTCTTAAGAAGTGTCACAGGCAGCAGAGTGCCTTTCATTTTGAATTCCTTTGGCTGGGCACTAACCACTGAGCCTTTATTCATAAAAGGCATGAAATTGGGAATTTGTGACGCCTGTGTCAGCTGTGACTTCACAATTTCCAACACCCTGAGCATGGGCAGCTTCAGCTCATCCTCACAGAGTGCACAGCTGGCTTCTGTCATGCAGCCAGGACCCTGCTCTGTGGTCTGCTGCCATCCCCCTCTCTGGTCCTTCTCTGTGTCTGTGGAGATGCCTGCCTGTCCAAGATTCATAAACAATCCCAGTAGCTTCTGTGCTCTCGTGTCTTTTCCTCCCATCCCCCTCAGGCACAGATGCTCGCCTGACAGTCATCTTTGGTTTAACATGGAGGTATTGTTTCAGATTTGCTAATGTATGGGAAACACATGGAGTTCAATACATTTGCCAAACAGATTAGAGCTTGCTTCATATTGAAGTGTGTGTATGTGTGTAATTTTTTCAACTGCTAACCAACATGCATTTAATGAATTTCAAAGTTTGTCTTAGTCCTTTGTAATAATCTTGAGAATATCTTAATGTCTTACTATTTCTTACTATTCATTCATTCTTTCATTCATTTATTTCAGAATCCATGTTTTACCATGGACCAATGCAAGGTGAGGGACAGATACCTCCCCAGCACCTACAGGAGAACAGGATCTCTGCAGCATCTCCCTCCATAAGTGAGCCCTGGAAAACATGGTCACTCCTTTGTGTGGGCTTTAGAAACTTCCAGCATTCTACCAGGTCAAGAACATACATCATTTCTGTAGGGATCTTTTATAGTTTTTGTCTGTGAATAATGAGGAAGAGGAGGATGTAATAATAATGAAGATAGTTCACTGTCTAAATGACCAGCCCAATTACTTCTAAAATTTATTATAAAATCTCACATGGACTGTTAATTTTTCCCTTTCCTAAGAGGAGAAATTTTCATTTCCCCTGATGGCGTGTGGGATCCTAACCTCTGCTCTTCTAATATTCAAACATTTCTTTATTTCTTAATCCATTCAAACCTAATTTTCAGAACAAACTAATACCATAGGGATAAAAGTGAAAATGCAGTTAGAATCCACAATACTCTACCAAATGCATGATTACAACATATATGTGTAATGTTTTTTGATTTACAAGGCAATAATATGTAGTTTCACATGTTTTGCTGATATCCATCCTCTGAGTGGGACAATATTTTCATTTCACAACAGATAAAATGAAAGTTTATGAGGTTAAGAAATTTGCCCAGCATTACATAGATAGTATTATGTAGAACTACATGTAATTAACAATATTCAACCATTTTTGACCTATAATTTCATAAGGTTCAATTTTGTAAGTGATGACTAGGACCTCAGTCCATAACTCTTTCTCTCTCACCTCCATGCTTGAAATCTAAGTGTATATAATTTTTTAAATGTTGTAACAAAGATAATGATTACATCACTGTCATAAAGCATTTAAAAAAGAGTATTTCTAGCAACTTGTCGCCTGCCTTGGCTTTAAAATTTACAGAGCCATAAGTTTATCTTTACAAACACAGGAAATAGCAGAAAAAAGGAGGTAAAACAAAATATCATAACACTGTACAGGCTTCATAAAACAGAACAAATTCTGAATCCGAGTATGATGGAAACAGAAATTTCATGGCTCACTCCCTCCTAGAATTAACAACTAAATGATGGAACTGAAGCACCTAAAACTGTGAGTGCAATGTTTGTATTGTGTGGGAGAGATAGTTACTGAGCTGTTAAAAATTGAGTTTATTAATTCCTTTTATATGGGTCTTCTAGTATTTACCATTTACACCTTCAGGAGTCAAAAGCAGTAAAATGAAAGTTATTTTTACTTGAATTCCTAAAATACTCCATTACTTTATGCTTGTAATACTATAGTCTTTGTTTATTATTATTCATGTATCAACTTGGAAAATCAGGACACACACACACACACACACACACACACACACACACTGGAACAGTGTATAAAATTTGTAAATGAGGAGCATAAACATGGTACAGAGAATACTACCAAAATAGCGTGGGTTCCAGAGATAATGATTAAATTTCAGCTCAAGTTATATTACCATAATTTCTAAAAGACAAGAACAATATCTTTTTATACACATTGCAAGGTAATAGTTTTTAGTAAAATGCTAAATCATAGTAACAAACTATGTTATTTCATAAAAAAGAAACATTAATAACTGAAACAATTTAAATTATTAGCTTAAGAATGAAAAAGGACATAAAAGTCAATGGAGCCCAGCACCATGGTGCATGCCTATAATCCCAGCAGCTTAGGAGACTGAGGCAGGAGGATGGGAAGATTGTGAATTCAAAGCCAACTGCAGCAAAAGCGAGGCCCTAAGCAACTCAGTGAGACCCTGTCTCAAAATAAAATACAAAATAGGGCTGGGGATGTGGCTCAGTGGTTGAGTGCCCCACTGGAGTGTTTGAGTTCAAGCCTGGGTACAAAAAAACAAACAAACAAACAAAAAAAGTCAATGGAGTTCTAACTACTATTTTAAAATCACTTTAATCATTTCAAAATTGAAGACCAAGATAATGCATAGCTAGTTGATCCCCACTCCCATCTTGCAGATGAGATAGCATAACTGGCCATTAGAAAATAATCAATCACATCCTCTGGACTAAAGACTTATGATCCTCCACTCTCTGCCTTATCATCCTCTACCATCATCAAAATTTGTTTTAATTTAATACATAGTGACATAAAGTTAAGAAGTTAGGACTTACTTTCTCACTTCTCTTTCCCTCTTTGCCCTAAAGACAGGGAGAATGAGCCTTGGAGGAAGTCTTTTGTGTATCATAATATTACAGCAAGAGGTCTAAAACATTCCATTATGTGATGGATGAAATGCTAACACTACTTTTATGGATGAATGACTGAGTTTTGGTGGGTAGAGGGATGGGGTGGCAGGAGTAAAACAAGGAAAATTCTTTAAGACTGAAAACAAAGTTAAAAACAAGAGTCTTTGTAGGTAAACAAGCAATTAAGTGAATGGTTGACCTAGGCACTTCTACCCATTTCAAATAGCCTTGAACTTTGGTTTCATGTATGATTAGGGTACATTATATCTGCACAAAACCAGAGCCCAGAAAGGCTATAACATTGCTGTTAGGGTGAAGTAAGGGATGAATAGAAAGCCATTTGGCAGGGGTGGACAACAGGAAACTTATTCTCCCACTTTGGTTCTTAAAAGAGGACAAAGGAAAATTGTATTCTGAAGAGTCCAGGGCCAGAGAATTCAAGGAGGTCTAGAATTTATGTGAACTTAGAGTCTCAATTATTACTAATTTTTATTCCCCCAAAATACAAGTTAATTTTATTTTTGATTGAACAATACACACATACCCCAAAAAATGGCACAAAACACTAATGAACAGGTTGAATTTTCACAAACTGAGCACACCAGTATATTCAAAAAACAGAGCATTAGCAGCAAACTAGAAGCATTTGGATAGTCCCTTCTAACCGATATACCCTTCGGGGAAAACCATTGTTCTGACTTTTACAGTGAAGTTTAGATTTTTGGTTTTTAAACGATATCAATGGAATCATACAGTATTTACCATCTTGCATCTGGTTTCTTTCTCTACATTTTATTTGTTTAATTCACCCAAATCACTTGCATTTGTTCTCATCGCTAGGTAGTTTTTTATTGAGTAAATGCACCATAATTTCTTTGATCACGGTACTATTGCTGGATTTTCACTTAGTTCCCAGTTTGGATCCATTTTCATCAGTGATGCTGTTTGTGGTGAACACATGTGTGCCCATTGTTTTCCACCCACAGGAGGGTCTGCTGGGTCATAGAAGATGCATGGTTTGCTGTTAGTGGTCATACCAATTTACACTCATGCCAGCAAGGCATGAAGGTTCTGATCTGCATATCCTTGCCAACACCAGGTATTCCCCATCTGCTTTATGTTAGCTATTATGATAGCTTATATTTTAAATTTAAACTATCCTGTTTGAGAGTACAACCAGATATCTGGCAGAAGCAAATCAAATACTCCCTGAAGAAACATGCTCTCAAGTCAAGCAAATAACCAGAAGAGATCTCAAGAAACTATTTTTATTTCAGTCAAAGTATTTTATAAGAACCAAATCATTTTCAAAGAAAAAGAAGCTGATGTGTTGATGAATTGGCACTTTGAGGGGCAAAGAGGGAAAGCCTGGATTTGTGACATTAGCTCATTTCCATGGTATAAATACTCCCACCATGGTGAACTTTGAGCCACCAACATGAAGTCACTGAATTCAAGAGATGCGTGCAATTGGCTCTCATGAGCCCCACACTGGCCCCAGGTCACTACTGATAGAAACTTCAATTTGTCAGCAATATAGAGAAATTCTAATTCTCAAGTGCTTAATAGTTTAGCTTGAAGAAAAAAGGATAGGAAATTGACAAATTTGCCATCATAGTAGGAGATTTTTAATATGTACCTTTCAGTTAAAATAAAAGCAAATTATCAGAAAATTATCTGTAAGTATATAGAATATACATGGACTCCTTCACCTAACAACTGAAGAATATACATTCATTTGAGACATACTTATGAAAATTGGTTGATAAAATAAATTTTGAGAAACCATTATTGCACAAACTATATTTTCTAACCACAGTCTCATAAACATAGACACCAATAACAATGAAAAGGGTTAAAATACACAAGCATTTGAAAATTAAGAACTGATAAAATTTTTTCTGAATGACTTCTCCCACTTTATGAGAACAAAGTTAACTCAATAACTCATCCAAAATTTGATTACACTGAGCAGCGTGCTTTACAGTTTTGATATGAGGTGTCCCCCAAAAGCTCATGTGTGTGACAATGCAAGAACATTCAGAGGTGAAATTATTAGTTTATGAGAGATATAACCTAGTCAGGGGATTAATCCACTAATATGGATTAACTGGGCAGTAACTACAGGAAGGTAAGGTATGACAGGAAGTAGGTTACTGGGGTGTGACTTTGGGGTTTATATTTTGTCCTTGGTAAACAGAATGCACTTGTATGTGTGCGTTCTCTCTCTCTTTCTCTCTGTCTCTTGGAGTGTGTGTGTGTGTGTGTGCTTCCTGATTGCCATGTCCTTAGCTGCTTTCTTCCACCATGCCTTTCCACCCTGATGTTAGGTCTCACCTTGGGCCCAGAGCTATGGAATCAACTAAACATGGAATGCACCTCTGAAACCATGATCTAAAATAAACTTCTCCTCCTCTACATTGTTCTTGTAGGATATATAGGTCACAGCCATGAAAAAAAAAAAAAAACTGACTAAAACAGTGTGTGATGTATTCTGTGGGTAAGGTGTGACATAAGCACAATACTAGGTCTTCCTATAATTTCTGTATTTTTAATGGTTTTTTATGGGGGACTTCATATATTGAATACTTATGAATGCTTTCAAAGCAAAATGAAAATTAATATTTTTAAGCTTGAAGTCCCAGCATTGTTTTTAGAAGAGAGTTAGAAATATGTAGCATTTAATAGAGGTCTTTCTATCTCAATCATACACACTTCCTCCTCCACCAACCTCCCCATTATAATAAATAATTTTCCTCAAGTTATTCCTAGAAGTTGTTTTATTTTCTCAGATGCTATGTATAAATTGGTTGACAACCATAGACTTTCTTGAAAGATTAAACAGTGCAGTTCAGTGTGGGAAGCCATCCATGTTTAGCAGAATCAGACTTGGCTGAACCATGGGATACAGAGGTCTGACTCCCAGGAACTGGCAATCATGGGAGACTGTTACAGACCACCCAGGAGTAAGTGGCCCTGTACAGAGTGGCTCACCCCTGAGGATCTGCTAATTCCCTGAGCAAATGGCTTCCCTAACTCCACCCCATTCTACTCCTCACAGAAGCCCCTTCCAGTCTTGGCCTGGCCCCTTTACCTGTGGGACTATAAATAAAGGTGAAGGTGGGGTCCTCCATCTCTTTGGAGGCCAGATCTGGTATGGCCCAATCTGTCACGCCCCCTCCTATTTGAAAAGAGTATTGGCTCTTGTGTTTATTGATTAGGTAAGTTTATTAGTAATTAAGATCACCAGCACCATTGTCCTCTGGCAGAAACTCATCCCCTCATCCACTTGGGACATGGAAATCCCCCACAGTTAAGCTTTTCTCAACAAAGACAACCTTCACCTTTAGAAACCAGGAATTAAGTTACCATTTCCTATGAACATACCCATCTTTTTTCATTCCAATAGTAGTAAGGTCCATTATTTTCATTTATTCATTTACTTCACAAATATTAAAATCATATAAACTGTCAGGTGCCTCCAGCCATTAAAGATACAATGGTAAGAAAAACGTGCATGGTTCTAGCTATCACAGAGTTTACTTTGTAGCAAAGAAAACATATTTAATATGTGTTAAATAAATATTTACTTAATTAACTAAAGGTGAGACATGTGTTCATAAAATTTACTTCTTTTCATGAAAAAATACAGTGTAGAAAAATGGCACATGCATCTTATAAAAGCTTATCTCAAATCTATTTACAAAGAACTAACAAATTGCCTTTGTACAGGAATAACTGATAGCCTTTTGGTTTCACAGTATGTAATGACACACACTAAAACTGGAAACTTTCACTTGCTTAGCACAAACAGAGAAAAGGTTTCCTTTAAAGAACATACATTACAACAGGCTTTTGAAATATGATCAGCTAACTTTATAACTAAAAATGAAGTGCCCAGAGAAACAAATGATTCATTCTACTAAAAAATGCATTGTGCCCTTGTGACAGTTGTTATATGGTGGTATAATCCCTCTAGAGAAAACTCTGAGGGTTGCTCTTTCCCCCCAGAAAGAGAAAAATCAATTTGCACATAGTGGTTATTCAACTATAACCTATTTGTGTAGCATAATTCCCAAGATATTCAACTCACAAATGGGCCCACTTGTTGGATCTGCTGGTTGGAGCCAGTCTTTTAAAAGTTGAAGAGGGAAATCCTCTGGGGGCTTATGTAAAAGGGAGAGAGACAGAATCTAATCCTTCAGAGCATACTGGCCGCCTGCCAAAGTGCTCTAGAGGAATTCAGAAGCCCAGACCCTGGAATGCAGCCCATCTGGGGAAGTTGTCTGATGACAGAGAAAGGATCCCAGGGAACTGCTGCTGCCACTCCATACACGACTCCCAATGACACTGAAGCATGGGGCTGATGGCAGATACCCATTCCCCATTTTTACTTCTAGATACCCTGCTTCAGACGCTGGGAAACAGAGACAGGCATGAGAAATGGTTTGTCTTTTCCACAGCAACATAAGCAAATGATTTATCTTAATTATTTTTAGATTGCAATATGTTGCCTCATATGCCAAATGTACATTAAAGAGCAATTAGCTTAAATGTCAGCATTAAACGATTCACTACTTAGCATTTCAAAAACAGAAGCAAAAAATAATGAAAGCAAGTGTCAGTGTACATGAATTTGAAAAGTTTCAATAACTATAAACTCTTCTTTATGCTTAGAATTTAGAACAAGGCTGTCTCAAATCTTATTCTGGGGACAGTAACTACAAAATATACAGATGTGCATACACACCACACACAGAGACAGAGTCACCTGTAAGTTAAGCCCCACGAGCCACATCTGGCCTGCCACCTGTTTTTATGTATAAAGTTTTATTAGAACATAGATATGTCCACTCATGCAGGTTCTATAAATGTGTTCAGTCTATAATGGCAGAGTTGAATAGTTGCAACAGAGAACATATGGCCTACAATAGCCTAAAATATTTACCCTTTACAGAAAAAGCAAAGAGTAGAAAAAGTTTGCCAACCTATTTTGTAAGATGTATGTCATCCCACAAGGTGTATCCTTAGCACGATACCCAAGTGCGGCACAGACAGGAACTATTGTTAACATCTGTAGCCACCTTTCACATTCAGTAGGCTACAGACAAGTAATCATAATATCCAAGAACAGGGCAGGGGAACCATTAGATTATAGGGAACAGTGGCAAGCTCTCAAACACACTCAAAAATAGCTCCTGTTCCTCTGAGCCTTACTGGAAAGCTTCATAAATCCAAGGCACCAGGTAAAATACTCAGGCAGGTACTGAATAAGCTGGGGTTGGATAAAAAATACACTGAATAAGATTAATAACAGGCTGGACAATACAGAAGAAAAGATTAGTGAACCTGAAGGCAAAGAAGCATAAACTATTGAAATAAAACCCAAAAGAATTTAAAATGTAAGTGAAAAAGCACTGATGAATTATGAGATGACATCAAAAGAGCTAATACAAGTTTCATGGAGTCCTGGAGGAGGGACAGAAGAGAGAAACAAAAAACTTTGAAGAAATAATGCCAAAATATTTCCAAAGTTAACTATGAAGCCACAGATTTGAGAAGTTCAATGAATACCATGTCTAAGAAATATGAAGAAAATTATACCAAAGTCATCTGCTCTCATCATTTCTAGTCAATTCTAGTACCAGCCAATGCAACAAGGCAAAAATAAAATATAATATAAAAATGCGTGCAGATTGGAAAGGAAGAAATGAAACTGTCTTCATTCCCAGAAGACAAAAATGTCTATGTGGAAAATTCAATGAAAACTACAAAAAAGCTAGTGGAACTAATAATTGATTTTAGCAAGGGTGCAGAATACAAAATCAATATACAAAAATCACTTAGGTTTCTACATACTGATGATGAATATTTGGAAACTGAAATTAACAAACAATATCATTAACAATAGCATCAAAAACATGAAATACCATGAATATCTGTATGCTGCGAACAATGAAACAATACTGAACAGAATCTCGGAATTTCTTTAAAGTTGTATGGTCAAGGCAGTTTGCTATTGGCATAGAGAGATCAGCAGATCACTGGAACAGAATAGGATGCAAAAAAGGATCCCTATGTAGAAAACAAACTTTTGAGAAAATTACAAAGGCAATTTAGTGGATAAAATATGCTCTTTTCAATAAATGTTGCTGGAATAACTGGGATATTCATATCTAACAAAATAAACTTTAATTGATACACTGCATCTACACAAAATTGACCCAAAAATGGAACATAAATCTAATGGTAAAAACCTAAAACTATAAAAATTCTAGAAGAAGCAAAAGAAAAAAATCTTTATGACTTTAGAAGCAAAAATTTCTTAGGCACAGCATTAGGAAAAAAAGGCATAAATTAACCAATGTTACCATATCAAAATTAAAAACTTCTGTTACTTGCGAGATACCAATAAGGGAGAATAAAGACAAGCTGTACACTAGGAGAAAATATTTGCAAAGCCTATGTCTGAAAAACTCTCAAAACTCAACAAGAAAACAAATGGGTAGATCGAAAGTTGTGCAAAAGGTTTCAAAGACATTTCACCAAAAAGATGTGTGAATGACAGATAAGCACAGAAAGAAAAACATCACAGGTAGAAATTAGAAGGGAGGTGCACAGTGAGATACCCCTGTGCATCAACTAAAATGGATAAAATTTAAAAGATTGACCAGACCAAAGTACAGCGAGGATGTGGAGAAACTGGAACTCACACATAACTAGTGGAAATTTAAAATGGAGCAACTAGTTTGTAAGTCATTTTTGCAGTTCCTTAAAAAGCTAAAAATTTTCTTAAAAAGTTAAATGATCCAATCATTCCACACCTATGTATTTACCCCCCCAAAAAAGCATATGTTCATATTAAAACATGTACATAAATGTTCATAGCAACTTTATTGCTAACTCCTCAAAAATGAAAACTAAGTGAATGTCCACCAACAAGTCAACAGATGAACTGTGGCTTCCTATGCAGTGGAATAGAAGATGGCGGTAAAAATCAACAAACTGCTGACACGCTCAGGTATGAATCTCAACATCATTGCACTGAGTGAAAAGAGTTTAAAAAAGAAACATTCTGCAAAATCACATTTATATAAAACTCTAGAAAATGCACACTAAGATATAGGGACACATTCCAAATCACTGGCTGCCTGAAGAAGGAAGAATCAGGGAGGGGAGAGTGACTACAGAGGGTCAGGAAGGCTTTTTTTGTGCTTAATGGATATGTTCACTACCTTTGTGGGTAATGGACACATTCACCATTATCAAAGTGGTACTTTCATGAATCTATATGTGTATCATAATGTATCAAATTGTACACTTTAAATATGTGCAAGTTAATTTCAGCATGTGTACCTACAATAGAAATTACACCTCGATAGGTTGCTCTAAAAAAGAATCTCTGAAAATCTACATCACAAAAATGAATTTTATTTGGAACCAGGTCAACTATAATATAAATTTATATTTATTGAGCTCTTTTTTCCCCCAGGAAATATCTAACCACCATAGCACGTCACATGAAATAGATCCAATAGGTCTCATTTGATTCATAAGAAAACAAGGTTTAGATTGTTCCGCAACTTTCTCAGTGTCTTGGAGTTGGGTGGTATGAACTTATTTTTGAATTCCAAAGTCCAAGCACACTCTCTGAACACATTTTGCCTCACCAACAATCTCCCTAGGAGAAACAACTATTAAATAACATATGGAGCTGGAGTTGTTGCTCAGTGGTAGAGCACTTGCTTGCCTGTCATGTATGAGGCCCTGGGTTAAATACTCAGCACCACATATAAATTAATGCAATAAAAGATCCACTAACAACTACAAAAAAAATATTTTTAAAAAAAATAGCATTAACTTACCACAAATTACATTGTAGGATGTGTATTTCTCTACTAATGTAAGACAAGTTTGGGGTTGGAAGTGTTCAGTGGTACAGTACTTGCCTAGCATGCACAAACCTGGGGTTCGATCTCCAGCCCTGCAAAAAATAAAAATAAACAAATAAATAAATAAAAGAATGCAAGTTTAAGTCCCAAGATGTATCATCAAACAAACATACTTATTATGTTTAATAAGTATGTTTAGTATTAATTTAGTATTTACCATGATATAAAAGTCAAACATGAAGCAAAAGGCTAGAAAGAAATTTGCTAATAATTATTGCAATTTAGGAAAGAAATCACTTTCTTATGAGGCAGCAAGTTCATTTTCTTTTCGTATAAGATTTTAAGAGGTAGAACACAACTAGACATCTATATGCAAAAGAAATTGGGCCCCTGTCACACATTGTATATAGAAATTAATTAATTTAAAATAGGTCAAACCTAAATGTAAAAGCTAAAACTATAAAACTCTTAGAAGAAAACATAGGGATAAATCTTTATGACCTTATATTTGGCAAAAATCCTTAAATAAGATACCAACTTAAACCTACATTATGGAAATATTTATCACAATCTAAAGTTTCCATATGTAGCAAGGTATTAGAATTCAATCTATTAATGTTCATAGTTATTTGGAAAAAATAATGGCTATCTCATGAGGTAATAAGTAGGTTTTTTTCCTTTATATCTTCCCTATAAACATTGGTAAATGACTCAGAATTTTATACTATATTCTATAATTGTTGATCTGCTGGAGGCTGCCAACGAAAGGATTGGCACCTTTTCCATCTACTTATCCTTTCTCCATTCCCAACTGCCACATAAGTCATAGAAAAACAAACTATTCAAATTTTGAATCAAGTGAGTAGTTATTTCCAAATTATAGGAAGTTTGCAAACCACTCCCATGTGTTGGCACATTATTTCACTTAAAGAAATGATATTTTCTAAAAACTCAATTAGCCTCACCATATTGCCGAGCTTTATGAATCCCCAAATATTTCATTAGCTGAATATTTGACAAAGGTTAAAACACATGTTTGTTTCTCTATTTCACAAGGGGGAAAAAAAGAAAGAAAACAAAATCTTTAATTTCAAATCTTTGTAATTTTTTACTTAAGTATACCCAAAAAATGCCTCCAAAGAAAGTTTTTTCCTCAATTTTATGATTATAATCTCTTTCCAGATCCCAGTAATATTTTACTTATATTACCATAACTTCCTAGAAATGCAAAATTTCTGACCACTCTGGTCAAAGATCTAAACGCTAAAAAAAAAAAAAAAAAATCCATAGGGATGTCTCATCACTCACAGATTAAATAAAAAATGCCTAACAGGATCCTCTACTTCTTTCACTTTAGTTTATTGCAAAACTTCATCTTTTAATTTTGACAGTCTCACTGATTATGGCTATTTGTGGCAGTTAGTCATGCTCTGACCTACCCCTCTAACTCAACATCACCTAAAATATCCAGTTACTCAAAATAAATACTCAACTCAATCACATTAAACAAACAACGTGAGTGCCAAACGAGTCTGCATATGTTGTGACACAGACGACACAGCACTGGAGTCGAACAGGTACAGTTCTGGAAATGCAGACCGATTAAGATGTAGATTTGAATACAGACACTAATAGCAATACAACTCAAAGCTACAGATCAGCACTTCTAAGTGTTTTTTAAATTGGAAAGAGGTAGAGATCTCAAAGTCAACCCTTCATCAGTTTGACTTGAACACTTTTAATATCAGAGTGTATATTATTTTAAAATACTTGCTCCTTTTTGCAATATCTAAAATTTGTAGAGTTAATCATTATAGTTAGAAGAAATCTGCTACAGGTTTTCTACTTATTGCCCTTAGATCAATCATCTGAAGCTAAAATGTCTGTTCTTTTATGGGTGGAGGAAGGAAGAATCAGTCTAGTGGAAAGAAAAGTATAAAAAAAGAGCATGTCATGCAGTAAAATAACCTGTGGGTAAATTAATTATTAATAGGTTGTGAACTAATTGGAGTTGTTGCTTTCAGAGAATAATAGCAAGAAGGATATGTTTCATTAAACTAGATATATCACTTTCTGGGCAAAGGAACTCATCTATAAAATAAAACAATTTAAAGGGTTATAGGCTCAAATACTTTCAAGAGGCAGAGAAGAACATCAATGAACAAATGGTAAGAGAAAGTTTTGGAGACCCTGTCAAACTGAAGATCCACACCCCTCTAAAGACATTCATATTCAACTCAAAAATCATCCTAGTGAGCGCCTAAACAGACACATCCACAGGATCAGGGCCTTAGGGTGCCAGTTTCCTCCCTTGGGCTGGACAACTTTTCACCCTATCAGTTTTCTTCCATCTATAATATCTACAAATTTATGATTAACTGACTTCACACTGTATTGCTCTTCTCTGAGCCACCCTCTACTGGCAGGTCACCTGCACTTTTCTCCATATCCTGAAACATGCTGACATTTGTATCATTTCTGCTTCACCATTCTAACTCACTTCTTACAGCAGGTTTCCATCCTATAGAAATTTCATTCCCATTATAATAAAAATCTGAATCTCTTTTCCCGGGAATATACGGTTCTGACAAGGAATCTCAAAAAGACTCCACTTAATTCACAGGTATAAGACCAAAAGACAATATTCCAAGGACACCCCTGACAGCAGAGAAGGATAAGTATTTGGTGGCAGGATTAAGGACTGTAGTATCCTGTGAGCTCCATTATGTATGTAGCTTTCCAGGTTTTTTATTAACTAGTATCACACTCAAAATAACATAAAATTGTTCTGTTGAGTTCAAAACTGTGATTCATATCGTACAGTCTTATGCATTTGTGAATATGTGTATATTTATTTGTTAAGAGCAGTTGTGGGGCTGGGGTTGTGGCTCAGTGGTAGAGCACTTGCCTAGCATGTCTGAGGCACTGGGTTCGATCTTCAGCACCACATGAAAAATAAATAAGATAAAACTATTAGAAAAAGAAAGCAGATGTAGTAAGTGATAAATGTTGACAATTTTTATTTGTCAATTACAAAAATAAATTTTTTTAAAAAGACAGTGTGATCTGCGGCAAGTAACAGTGGCTTTAGGAGATTAAATGACACAAAGTCCTTCTCTGCTCCTCAGCAGATTGATTTTTGTAAGAGACAATTTATTGAACCCTAGTTTTCTAATCTAAAAAGACTGATGAACATCATGCTTCATTCCTAGAATTGTTGTGAAAATACAAATA